>CM070013.1:44577305-44757305 GCA_036247105.1 Cirrhinus mrigala
GTGGAATCAAGCCGAGAGAGATTAATGATGTTCCTCTGGCAAACACCAGCTGTAACACCAGTCAAGTACAAAGTGTTCATGATGTAGTGCTGAGGGAGAAACTGCAGCGTGCAGACAGAGAGGCAGGGACTTTCCCTCACGTCTGCTCCCCTACTCATGTCTCATGTCTCTCTCTCTTTCATCTCTGTGTTTTCACATGTTCTCAGTCCTTGTCATCCATAATTGGGGTCTACATGTCCAAACTCCACTGTCTATGATTAACACTTGACTGTTTATTTATGCTATCCACAGATATTTTTATGTTATACTAACAGTAGGGTCCAACAGTCTGAGGCACATTAAAAATCTGGGAATAATAACCTCATTTAAACCTGGTAAGATTTTCAAAAATGTGAAGTACATTTCTAGGTCACTAATCAAATTAACATACTGTCAGTGATCATGTGAAATACTTTGAACAGATGGTGAAGCGCAAGATGCTCTAAGGTACATTCAGACATCATGCTGGAGAACATGAGCATCAGGTTTGTGCATGTTTTACTTTTATTTAGCCAGGATGCATTAAATTGATCAAATTGACAGTAAAGACATTTATAATCTTACCATTTAAAATAAATGCTATTTATTTAAACTTTATATTTATCAAGGAATCCGGAAAGAAAATGCAAATCAGCAGTAAAAGCAAATTAAGCAACACAATTGTTTTCAGCATTGATAATAATAAGAGATGTTTCTTGATCAGCAAATCAGCATATTAGAATGATTTCTGAAGGAACGTGTGACACTGAAGACTGGAGTAATGATGACGAAAATTCAGCTTTGCATCAAAGGAATAAATTATATTTTAAAATGTCTTACAATACAAAACTGTTATTTTAAACTGTAATAATATTTCATAATTTTACTGTATTTTTGATCAAGCATATGCAGCCTTTGTGAGCCTAAGAAACTTCTTGTACTTTTGAAGTTTTATAAATGCATTAAAATTGCAAAACAGATATTTGAGTATATTCCACATGACCAAATAACTGAAATTTCACAAATTATCCTTTTTAAAACTTTATAAACCCTTGGTTCTTAATGTCTTGTGTGGTCTGAAGCATAAATAGCTCTTTGTAGCCTTCTGTGACAGTTGTTTATGAGTCTCTGGTTTGTCCTGTGCAATGAAGCTGCTCTGTTCCAGACAAAAATCCTCCAGGTCCAGTAAAGTCCAGCATACACAACTATCACGAGAGGCTGCAACCAGTCATTTTTATGATCCTTTTTTTTTCCGATTCTGCATCTGAAGATGTGCAGATTCTATAAGGGGTGTGTAAACTCAGGAGCACATCTGTACCGCTCAAATGTAGCATTTCAAGCACATTTCAATACACTTCTGTGCCCTTTTAAAAAGCATGTAAAGCACAAATTCCATGTTTTATGTTGTGAGACCGGTGGTATATAAGAGATATGCTTGATAAAGTCATATTTAATATAAAACCTGAATTAAACACAATAAATATTTGTATCTTTCCCTTTCCCTGGTAATTTTGGCCTGAGTGGCCAAACTATTTAGTCATTTAGTCACTAATTTTGTAACAGAGTTGCAATTGCAATAACAGAAAATAAAAGAAAATTGAAAATTGAGATAATTTAGTTAATATTTGTTGCTCAAAAACTACAAAATCATGCAAAACAGCGTTTTTAACTTTTTTAGCATTTTTTTTTTAATTATTTAGACATGCAGTAACAGACTTTGTAACAACATTGCAGTGTTATATATATATATATATATAAATTGTATATTAATTTAATAAAATTTCAGTTGTAAAGTTATGATGTAGTAGATGTGCAGTTACTTGTATTTTTTGTTGTAAGTTACTTTTTAAATATGTATATAATTTTTTATATTATTAATAATTACATTTTTTTCTAATTTAATTTTATTTCAGATTTAGTTATTTTAGTTCATTAAGTTAAAGTAAAAATGAGATATGTTACTTTGCAGAAATAAAATATTAATAAAAAAATATTTTAAGTTAACATTTATTTTATTTTATTTTATAACAAAAATGTTTATTTATTTATTTATGTTTTATTCGTTTAACTTAATGAACTAAATCTGAAATCAAATAAAATTAGAAAAAAAAAAATTAAATTGCTAAAAAATATTAAATAAAAAAATTATACAGATATTTAAAAAAAAAAATTTAACTAACAACAAAAAATACAAATAACTGTACACCTGCAAAAAAGTTTTAGGAATATCCCTGGATCCTGAATTTTGTTTTATTTATTGTTTTTAATTACATGAATTTTGTTTACAAAATTAAAAAAATTTTAGTTCACGTTTGTTGCTAGAAAATTTCAGGCAAATCAGGATTTTTATGTTTTTAGGCATATCGCAATTTTGTAAAACAGTACCTAAAAATTGAAAAAAATTTTTTTAGATATGCAGTCACAGATTTTGTAACAAGATTGCAGTGTTATATATATATATATATATATATATATATATATATATATATATTAAGTTAAATTAAAAGTTTTGAATTAAACGTTTTAGCAATTTTGTTGCCTTTTTTGTAGCTGTATAGTTACTTGTATTTTTTGTTGTTGTTAGTTATTTATAATTTTTTTATTTAATATTTTTAGTAATTTAATATTTTTTATATTTTTTTATAATTTTATTTTATTTCAGATTTAGCTGTTTTAGTTCAATAAGTTAAATGAAATAAATATTAGAAATGTTGCTTTGCTGAAATAAAAGTTAACATTTTTTTTCTTTTATTTAACAAAATGTTTATTTATTTATTAATTTATGTATGTTTATATTTATATTTATGTTATGTTTTATTTTTAGTAATAACCCTGGACCCTACATTTTTTTTATTTATTCTTTTTAATTTACATGAATTTTGTCAAAATTTAGAATTTTTTTTTTAAACTTTATTAAATAAGAAAAAAAAACAACAACAGCTTTTTTTCAGTTTTCATGTCCTGTTTTAAACCCTGTTCGAGGAAAGTGCCATAGAGCTTTATAATCATAAATCGTGTGCCAGTGTGGACTTCTATCTTTCCTCCTTTCTGAGATTTTTTCCACCTTTTCCTTCCCTTCGCCAAAACAATTTCCATCTGGGCTGAGTCCCAGCAAGACTGCCGCTCAATTACCACACTCCAATACACACAGCGAGCTCAACATCTCCAGCCGAAAACACACCTGCACTCACGCAGAGAGAGAGAGAGAGAGAGAGAGAGAGAGAGAGAGACCTGTCTCGCTGATGGATCCGGCCCGTCCACCCACACAAACTCTCAGAGGCAGCACTTGGTCAAATAGCACAAAGAGAGAGTGAGCGAATGAAAAAGCAGAGCGATAGAGGGAAATAATGCCGTATCCCCCCTCCCGTGTGTGGATTTTTTTGGACCGAAGCGACTCCCCCACACCATCTTCCCCAGAGCTTATGAAAGACGAGGGATGTTTATGCGTCTGACAGCGCTCTCCTTTCTTTCAGCAGCCGTTCTTTGCTTTTAAAACCATTAACCCTGCCAGCTAATGTCATGATGGATTTCATAAGCGAACGCGCTCTTAAAGCTGCCAGGCCAGACGTCAGGCATCGGCTGACAAAAGCTCCTATAGCTCGAGAGGAGAAAAAGCGTAGGAACATAAACACCATCCTTAAAAACAGCCCATAAAAATTCTTTGCTGTGGAAACATGGAAATAAGATGCTGTATTGTAGACATAAACATTTCTAGATGTTAATATAACCCTGAAGACATCCCAGCGTTCGCTATTTACACTCGATATTTCTCCTTTCAGAGTGTTATTAAACTTTGCTCCTCTCGGCTCTGGTTTGTGTCTCTTGTAGACGTCTATGATGTGTCTTAAGTGGATATGGTTATGTAAAATAAAGATGCTATATCGGGATCCTGCGCCGGCCAGGCTGTGTGTGTGTAGACAGCTGGTGTGGTTGATCAAAGATGGGCACAGCAGCACCTGATGCCCGCTTCTGCCCGGCGTAATGTGCCGAGACAGACAAATGCCCACCCTGTGGCCCAGAGAGAGTTAAAAGAGTGAGCTTTGCCATTTTTTTATACTGAATTATGTCACCACATATAGATGGTTGTTCAGAGATGGCTATAGGGTCCTGTGGAGATGTCAGTCTTAAAGGGTTAGTTCACCAAAAGTTTATTTTATTTTATTTTATTTTATTTTATTTTATTTTTGTATTAATTTTATTTTATTTTATTATTTCTATACTTTATATTAATATTTTGAATTAGTTTTTGTCTTTATATTTTGAGTTTTCATTTTAATTTTTGTTTTAGTAATTTTGTTACATCCTTTAGTCATTTATTTATTTACTGTATTTCTAAATTACATTTTTGTTGTAGTAATTTTAGTATTTCAACTTAAACTTTTATATTTCAGTTAGGCAACATTTTTTTTTAAGTTTGTAATCTAATATTTATTTTTAATTTTATTTTAGATGTATTTCAGTTAGCAAAATCTATTTTTATAGCTTTATTAATTAATTTATTTATAATTTTGTTATGCCCTTTAGTTATGTTATGTCAATTTTTGTATATTTGGTTTATTTCTAAATAGCTTTCATTTATTTTTATTACATTTTTAATTGTAGTAATTTTTGTATTTCAACTTAAACTTTTATTTTTCAGTTAGATGTTTCTATTTTTTTTAGGTTTCTAATCTAATATTTATATTTGTATATTTATTTATTTCAACTTTATTTCAAGTACCAACATCTATTTTTAGATTTTTATTTTAAGTTAACTATAACAGCATTTTTTATATATATTGTTTTGTTTTATTCTATTTTTTATATATTTTTTAATTTATTTTATTATTTATATACTATTTATTAATATTTTGAATTAGTTTTTAAGTTATGTTTCAGTTTTTAAGTTTTTACTCTAATGTTTATATTTTATTTTATTTCAGCTTTATTTCAATGACCAAAAACTATTTTTAATAGTTTAATTTTTAGTTAACAATAGCAGCATTGTTCATAGAGGTGAGTGAATGATGACAGAATTTTCCTTTCTGAGTAAACTCTCCCTTTGAAGTTTGATTTTATTGACGTTTTTAGTTACTCTTGTGCAACAAACAGTTTTGAGTCGCCACTGTAAAATCTGCATCCTGAAACAGAAAGACTGATTTAAGGTCCCATTTTTGTAAATAACTACAGAATAAAAAGCTATAATTTAGGTTTTCATGTGACATGAGGCTGTAAAGTGTCTATTTGAAAGCTATATTTCCAAGAGTAAACACTGCTGTGTTAAGTGAGAGTGATTGGACACAATTCTTCTCTCTATCCTCCATCTTTGTTCCTCGATCTCTCCCTTTCTCTCTCTCGTCCCGGTCCTGGTGCCATCCATGCCTGTGAGCACTTCATTATGCTGTGAGGTGTTGTGTTGTTGTCTGCAGATATTGATCTGACGGTGACAGAGGGACTTTTTAAAGGGCCGCTTTGACTGCAAAGTCCGTGAGTGACAATTTCATTATGTTTTTTCGCCTTCGGCTTCAAAAGCACCCATCTCTTACTTTTACAACTAGTACAGTAACCTCCAAAGTCTGCCGATCAGTGGGCGGAAAGCAAACACAGACAGCCTCGCTATTGCCAAATGGATGTTTTTGCCAGAATGTTGAACTTTTATGTGCTTCTAAGCAAGTTACAATAATTGTCTCAATAATTAAATGCCAAATTGTGTATTTCAGAATTAACTTTTTATTCATCCAACACAGTTTCACATTTCTGAATGATTTTACCCATGAAAAGAGCGAGTGCATTGTTAAACAGCTTGTCAGTCCCAATTGTTCCGCTGTAATATTGTTTTGGCACATTTTTTAAATGGCTTTACAAAAACGTCTCTCTGTTTTAGCATTTGTATTACATTGCTTCTCAAAGTTTTCTTAGCCTTTTTAGTATCTATGTGCAAACTTTAGATGCTGTAGTGTGAGCATACAGCATACTATTGTACATACTTATACAGAGAAAACAGTCTGCACTGTAAAACATTATGCAACATTCAGCCATACTACACTGCTGTCACAGCATGACCTTAGTATGTTTAATGCAGCAAGTTTTGATCAAATTTTTGCATGTATTTTTGGCAGACTGATCGAATATTAAAAGAATAGTTCATCCAAAAATTATAATTTGCTGAAATTTTGCTCACCCTAAGGCCATCCAAAATGTTGATGAGTTTGTTTCTTTCTTAAGAATAGATTTGGAGAAATGTAGCATTACATCACTTGCTCTCCAGTGAATGGGTGCCGTCAGAATGAGAGTCCAAACAGCTGATAAAACATTCCCTGTTGTCCTCTCACATCAAAATCCACCCACATATTTGTTTAGCCCACTGTTTTGGGCTGTTTTCACTTCTAAACAGTGCTTGCTCTGTGCATATTTCTCTCCTGATTCAGACAAGATGACTTTTTCACTGAAGGAAGTATTATGGATATCGGACTAGTTGGTGTTAAAACGCTTTAATTATGGATTTGTTTTTACAAGCACACAGTTTTAGCTTCACAAGGCATTAACTGATAGACTGGAGTGGTGTGGATTACTTGTGAATTATTGTAATGTTTGTATCAGCTGTTTGGACTTTCATTCTGACGGCACCCATTCACTACTATCTAATGTAAGGCAAAATTTCTCTATATTTACTCACCATAAGGCCATCCAATATGTAGATGAGTTTGTTTCTTCTTCTGAACAGATTTGTAGAAATGTAGCATTACATCAGCTGCTCACCAACGGATCCTCTGCAGTGAATGGGTGCTGTCAGAATGAGAGTCCAAACAGCTGATAAAAACATTCCCTGTTGTCCTCTCACATCAAAATCCACCCAAGATGTTAACTGATGGTCTGGAGTGGTGTGGATTACTTGTGGGTTATTGTGATGTTTTTTATCAGCCGTGTGGACTCTCATTCTGACAGCACCCATTCACTGCAGTGTAATGTAATGCTAAATTTCTCTAAATTTACTCACCCTAAGGCCATCCAAGATGAATTTGTTTCTTCATCTGAACAGATTTGTAGAAATTTAGCATTACATTACTTGCTCACCAATGGATCCCCTGCAGTGAATGGGTGCCATCAGAATGAGAGTCCAAACAGCTGATAAAAACAATAATCGCAATAATCCACAAGTCCATTCCCTGTTGTCCTCTCACATCAAAATCCACCCACATATTAGTTTAGAACTGTTTTGGACCGTTTTTGCTTCTAAACAGTGCTTGATCTGTGCATATTTCTCTCCTGATTCAGACAAGAAAACCTTTTCACTGGAGAAAATATTATAGATAGAGGACTAGTAGATTTTAATACACAATGATAGATTTGTTTCTTATAAACACACCATTTTTAACTTCACAAGATGTCAATTGATGGACTGAAGTTGTGTGGAATACCTGTGAAGTACTGTAATGTTTTTATTAGCTGTTTGGACTCTCATTTTGGTGGCACCCATTCACTACTATGTAATGTAATGCTACATTTCTCTAAATGTACTCAACATAAGGCCATCCAAGATGTAGATGCATTTGTTTCTTCATCTGAGCGGATTTGTAGAAATTCAGCATTACATCACTTGCTCACCAATGGATCCTCTGCAGTGAATGGGTGCCATCAAAATGACAGTCCAAACAGCTGATAAAAACATCACAATAATCCACAAATCCATTCCCTGTTGTCACGTCAAAATCCACCCACATATTTGTTTATGAACTGTTTTGGACCGTTTTCACTTCTAAACAGTGCTTCATCTGTGCATATTTCTCCTGATTCAGACAAGACGACTTTTTCACTGGAGAAAATATTATGGATAGAGGACAAGTAGATGTTAAAATGCCTTAATAATGGATTTGGTTTTTACAAACATACAGTTTTTAGCTTCACAAGATGTTAATTGATGGTCTGGAGTGGTGTGCATTACTTGTGGGTTATTGTAATGTTTGTATCAGCTGTTTGGACTTTCATTCTGACGGCACCCATTCACTACTATCTAATGTAAGGCAAAATTTCTCTATATTTACTCACCCTAAGGCCATCCAAGATGAGTTTGTTTCTTTATCTAAACAGATTTGTAGAAATTTAGCATTACATTACTTGCTCACCAATGGATCCTCTGCAGTGAATGGGTGCCATCAGAATGAGTGTCCAAACAGCTGATAAAAACATGACAGTAATCCACAAGTCCATTCCCCGTTGTTCAAAATCCTCCTACGTATTTCTGAACAGTTTTAGACTGTTTCACTTCTAAATGGTGCTTGATCCAATCATATTTCTCTCATGATTCAGAAAAGATGACTTTTTCACTGGAGAAAATAATGTGGATAGAGGACTAGTAGGTGTTTTTTTTTTTTTTTTTTTTACAAACACAGTTTTTAGCGTCACAAGACATTAATTGATTGACTGGAGTGGTGTGGATTACTTGTGGAATATTATGTTTTTAGCAGCTGTTTGGACTCTCATTCTGACGGCACCCATTCACTACTATGTAACGTAATGTTAAAAGTCTCGAAATTTCTTCCGATAAAGAAACAAACTCATCTACATCTTTGATGGCCCAAGAGTACATTTTCAGCATAATTTAATTTTTAGATGAACTATTCCATTAAAATGTGTGATTGTTACCATTTTTGGTTTATTTGCCATGGTGAAACTGGAAGGCATTGTGGGATTTAGGCAGGTGAAAAAGAACTGCATTTGCAATACAAAACGGATTTGTAATAAATATAATGCAATTTTCTAAATGTTTATTTGATAAACAACAAAGTCAAATGTAGCTTTTTCTAACAGCTATAAAAAACTAAAATAAAAAAAAATATAAGATGAGATATGATACAAAATAACTGTCCTACTCTGTCCAGGTCAACAACTTCCTTCGGTTTGCTATTACTTTGAATATCCATTCAATTTTACACAGCCATTTAGCCAGTGAAGCGTTAACATGGCCTTCTCTAACTATTACCTCCATGCTGTGTTTTTTTTCATTGCTAGGAACAGTAATGATGATACTTCATAATGGCAGAGGAGGTTAGTGCAGAATTGTGACCCTCAAACATTTGTTTCCTGTCTGATTCACAGCATCATTTGTTCCAATGCCTGATTCATCATGAGTACCACTTCAAAGTCCAGGCCTGGAAACTGGCACATTGATTTAAAAACGGCCACACACATTGTATTACATGCGCTCCTGAGAGAATGTGCATGTTTCTCGTCAGTAGAGCAACATGACGGCTTCTCTCCAGGATTATTTGAAGTCTAATTTTTGCCATGAGGGAGACCAAGACCTGAAATGTCCTCTGCACAAGCATATGATAAAAGTGCAAATGCTGTCTTGAGTTCATGTATTGTTTTGTTGCAAAATTCATTACGATTCTCAACGTTGGTGCAATGCAGGCATTAGTTGTCATAGTAAACTAGCATAAATATATTTCTTTTTTTTTTTTTTAAAGAAATTAATAGCATTTAATTGATCAAAAGTGACATTAAAGACATATATAATGTTACAATTTCAAATAAATGCTGTTCTGTTTATCAAAGAATCACAATTTCTGCAAAAATATTAAGCAGCACAAGTGTTTTCAACATTGATAATAATAAGAAATTTTTCTTAATCAGCAAATCTGCATAATAAAATCATTTACTAGAATTCTCCAAACATAAATCTGTTGAATAAGATTAAAAAACGAGAGAACTGAACCTGACTGAACCTCTGAAGAGAAATGCTTCACTCTGACCACCCACCCCCTTCCCGTGGAGTTGTGGGTCATTCAGTCTGGCAAATGTACCGTTTAGTTATTAGTCATTTGAGGAATTCAGCTGATATACTGACGGGGTGGGCGATATGAACAAAATATGAGTAATTTTATATCTTGATATCTGCATATATCACTGTATGGTATATTTTGCCAAGAATTCAATAAAGCAATAGTTCATGTATTAAATGTCCATGTAGTAATATCTATTTCTGGGAAATCCAATTAAATACACAAACATCCAAATGAACATAGTCATGTGATTTATTTTCTCTTTTTAATTAAAAAATAACACCATTCAACACAATTCAAGTTTCTGAAAGAAGTCTCTTATACACTCCAAGGCTGCATGTATTGATGAAAAATACAGTCAAAATTATGAAATATTATTCCAATTTAAAATAAATGTTTTCTATTTGAAAATATTTTAAAAACGTAATTTATTCCTGTGATGCAAAGCTGAATTACTTAAGCTGAATAAAACTAATTTCAGTACCATTACTCCAGTCTTCAATGTTACATGATCCTTCAGAAATAGCAACTGCACAGGTCTGCAAAAAAAAAAAAAAAAAAACACTTGAATATAAACCAAACATGTACATTCAAATAGTTTCACTATAAAATAGATAATAAAATAAAATAAAATACATTAAAAAGTCTCCTAACATGGATTTTGTCTTGCTTTAAAATAAAAAAAAATAAAATAATAAAATAAAATAAATTAAATTAAAAAATCTCCTAATGAGTATTTTGTCTAGCTTTAAAATAAAATAAAATAAAATAAAATAAATCTCCTTATGCAGATTTTGTCTCGCTTTGTCAAATATGGACTCACTTTGTCAAATATGGACTAACCCAACAGTTGGGTTTATTTTTTAATTACATTTTTAATAAAATTAAAAATAAAGTAAAATAAAATAAAAATCTCATAACATGTATTTTGTTTTGCTTTAAAATAAAATAAAACA
This sequence comes from Cirrhinus mrigala, assembly GCA_036247105.1. Taxonomy (NCBI): domain Eukaryota; kingdom Metazoa; phylum Chordata; class Actinopteri; order Cypriniformes; family Cyprinidae; genus Cirrhinus; species Cirrhinus mrigala. The sequence goes on from CM070013.1 coordinate 44,588,041, forward strand.
AAATAAAACAAAATAAAAAATCCCCTAACATGGATTTTGTCTCGCTTTAAACTAGAATAAAATAAAATAAAATAATTAAATTAAAAATCTCCTAATGAAGATTTTGTCTTGCTTTAAAATAAAATAAAATAAATCTCCTAATGCAGATTTCATCTTGCTTTGTCAAATATGGACTAACCCAACAGTTGGGTTTATATATATATATATATATATATATATATATATATATATATATATATATATATACATACACATACCTTCAGGTTTACAGACAAGGCCTAAGTCTAGTCCTAGACTAAAATGCAAATCTGAGCTGTTTCAGCTGAAAGAAACTTGCACTGATTTATCTTGAAATATGTCAGTGCCCTTGTTTTGTCTCAAGATGCACACCAGTAGTGTTTTTTCTAAGGCATGTTTATAAAAATTACTTTAATGTCCTAATTGAACTATGGCCTAATGGTGGCTTAGTCTAGGCCTTGTTTTATGTGCATTTCATTTATCTTGTTCTAAGAATGTTTAGATTTTTTAATGGAACACATGATAAAAAAAAAACAAAAAAAACCTAAATAAGAACTGTATTTTTTCTGTGTTGCTCTAGTTCTCTAAATCCTGTGATCCTTCAGCTATGAGAAATCTCGTAGTGATAAAGGGAATCGTTGTGTAACCTTGCATTTCGTCCTCTGCTTTCATATGGTGCGGGACTGTGGATGTAGCGGCTCATCTGTGAAAAGTTTTTCCTGGTTCTTCAGCGATGTTGAGCACAGTTTGGCCTGATGGATGAGCGAATCCACACAGCACTGCTGAACTGCGCACGTCTTTGTTTGGCAGTCGTGTGGAGCTCCCCCTTCTGGTGTCTGTGAGAACTGCGGATTTCACATTCACTGCACATCAAACAGTAAAAATCGGCTAGGCAAACCTTCACAGGGTCTGTTACCATGTCATTTCTGGAGCCTCGGGAATCTGTTTAGTTTTTGTGTCAGTGAGATTGCGTTGAGATCAGAGGCGGGGATATATGTGCGTGTGCATGTAGGGGTAACGAATTTTGTCGAATTGACATAACAAAAGATGTTTCTTCCACATCAGCCAGAGGTTTCTTTGGATTTGATTTAGGTTGTATGCGAGCCAGTTACTCTGTTTGTGATCAGATAGCAGAGCCCTGGAGGAATGACCCACAAGTTGAGAACAGGACTTGCATTCAGAGAGAGCTCTTCCTCGATGCAGCGGCTCCTGCGCTGAGAGAGAGAGAGAGAGGGAGGGAGGGAGAGAGAGGGAGTCAGTCGCGCTTTACTGCTGTTACTGCCGCTGCCTCAGGCCTGGCCGCCTTCCAAACAGCAATCAATGCAGCCTGGAGTCAATGGAACTTCAAATCTGATTCCTGTTCGTCTCTACCTCCTCAAGACTAGAGACGGGAATCGTACAGAATTCTGATTCCAGTTCTGACTCCTTTATGATTGCATTAATAATTTTTTAGAACTTTTCAAAGATGGTGACCGCTAAATAAAACAATGCTGTTTTTATTGACATATTTTAATGTTTTTGTTTTAATTGAAGTAGCAAGTCTCACAAGCTTAAAATGCACTTCTTGTTGAGTCTGACATGACAAAAGTAATGATTTGCAGTTTAAAGCTTTAAAATATACTAAAACTGCTGCAAAACATGATGTAAATTGACTCTTTTTTTTTCTTATTTTATATTCTTATTTTAATTTGATTCCTTAATAGCTGCTAATTTTATTTAAGAACCTGGATTCACACGGTCTCAGAAAACCTGAATATATGAGGGGATTTTGAAAGTGTGATTTCTTGACCTGAGTAAGTCATGGAAATTAATGAAAGCTTTAAAAAGTAATATATATATATATATATTACTTCATTATATCTATTTTATTTCACATGTTATTTATTTATTTATTTATATTGTTTTTCTCAGTTAAAATGAATGGGTGGGGGGAGGGGGATTGTGAAAGAAATTATCTTACTTTTTACCTTGTTTTATTTTGCATTATTTCAATCTGTACTGTCACCAAAAAAAATAAAATAAAACAAAAAATTACCAATAAAAATATATGAAGCAAAAGTAATCAAAATTTTTATAATAAATATAATTTTTTTACTATGTCAAACACTAAAATATTTTATCAGGTAGAAATGCTATTTGTGAGTAAAAAAAAAGTAAATAATAATAATAACAACAAAAATAACAGCAGTAGTAGTAATAATAATAATAATAATAATAATAACAACAACAACTTATTTATGAACTTACTTTGTTATTTGTAAATTATTAAATAAAAAAAAATATTTGAAAAGTTAATTGGTCTTTGAAAGTGTGAATGCTTTTATTATTATTATTATTATTATTATTATTACATTTATTTACTTATTTTAATGTTGCCATTCCTAGTTTCTGTGTGTAAAAAAAAATAAATGTCAGAACATTTATATTTATTACTTATGTCAGAACAGCAGATGAATAAAAAAATAAATAAATACATACAACATATTAAAATATTTTAATTAATTAATAAAATAAAATAAAATAATACATCTGGTCTGAGTCTTTTGACTGATTCATAAAAAAGTACTGACTCATAAGAGTCATTTGTTTGTGAATCAGACTACACTGCTTATGCTGTATGTTTGTGATATTTAAGAACTGTTAACCACACTTTTAATCTTTTTTTTTTCTCCACATTATTTCCTTTTCTAGAAAGCATTTGATGGACAAAAAGTTTAGTACAGGATAAGTCAGAATGTTCCCAAAAGAAAAACTGCATACATTATGTGCTAAAACAAATGTCAACTTTTAGGAGTACATCTGTCTACACTTCTTGCACTGTTTGTTTGTTGTTACTGTTGTTAAGAACGTTTAACAGTGCCAAACTTTTAATCATCACATTTTCCTAGAAAGCATGTGGTGGACAAAAATCTGTTCAGCAAAGGACAAGTCAGTATTTTTGGTCCATTTCCAAAAGAAAAACTGCACGCAGTGTGCACTAAAACAAATGTCAACTTTTAGGAGTGCATTAGCATATAGAATTGGCCACAAAGCTAAAAACTTAAGTACTAAAAGCCACACAAATCTAATTTTGTGGTCTTTAAGGGGTGTAACCTCAAATTTCAGTTCCTGAAGACACTCCCTTAAACAGTTCTTCAAAAACAAAACTTCACGTCTACCTTGTGTAAGCACAGTATTTCTTTTACCTCTCAACTAAATCCAGCTGCTGCTAAACTCCAGTGCATCTGGACTGAAAGCGAGAGAGTGAGAGAGAAAGGAAATATGCAGAGACTGAGGAAAAAACGAAACTGGTTAATGTGTGCGGTTGACCCAATTCCATGCCGAATGAAAAAGACCATATACAACATGGTATTTATTTATGCACTTGCTTGATTAGGGGAAAAAAGTGAAAACATCATGCCTCACAGCTAATCAGCCTCCTCAAGAAAAGGAAAACCCGCTTCTAGTCTGTGGTTACAAATAAGTAGTCTTGCTTTAAAAAGTAGTTTAGGCTGCTGTTGAGATCCCACTTGATATGTTTATTATGCGTTAAAGGAAAGTTGACACTCTCAAACAAAGCCATGAACTTTGCCCTACTGACTCACATTATGTGGCAGGATATCAAGTTTTCAGTGCATCGAGGCAAAATGTATCAGGATGAGTTTATTGCACGATCCAAAGAGAGTGTGCATTACATTTCTACCACATTTAGCAAGGTAAAAATAGAATGTGCTAGCATGAAGACAAGTTTAATGCGGTGTGTTTGTCTGTGAATGAGTCTCGTTTGTCTCCTACAGGCTCACGGTGAGTGATGATGATTGTTGCATCCCTTCCTTCTTCCTGCTTCATTTAGAGTAATCCCTCAGGGCTGTAGTAGCAGGTCTGTTTTCTTTGTTTCTGTGAGACAGCCCTGTCTGAAAGCCCTTGTTTCTTCTGTTGTTTAAGGTTGAGTGGATGCCTTTTGTCGCCAATCTCAACCGGGGCGCTGGAAGTTGGCACGGTGAGCATCTTTACCCGCTGACCTCCCTGCAAAAGCAGCACAGCTTCCCTTCGCTCATTAGTAGGACAATTAACCAGCGTGCCGCTGGGCGTGGATGCCGGACCGGCCCATTCTTCATTTCCGACTTCAAGAGCTGTAACCACTAATAATCAGATATGACCACATTGTCCTACCCATATCTGATATTCTTTGATGCATCTTTGTTTGTTGCAAGTATGACAGAAAGATTAGTCATTAAAAATTAGGCCAATAGCACTCATCAATGTCAAAATGACCGACCAATTAAATCAAAGAAGGCGGGGCTTACTGTTTACAGAATCTGATTGTGAATTCTAGCCTGATGCTTCAGTTTCAACAGTAAAACAGTGTAAGGTAAGATATATTTTGACAATTTCTAGGATAGAAATATTTTTGTAGGCCAACCCAGAAGTTAATATCACCCTGGATATCGCCAGGATTTTTCTGTTGGCTTTTAGATTATTACAGAAAATAAGGTTTATGACCAACAAAAGTTTTTGATTCTTACACATTTTGTCCATCATGATAATCTTCACAAATGCAACTCTGAATTTTCAAGCCTAAATACAATAGGCAGAATTGAAAAGATAAACACAGGCTTTTTGATAAGTCAAAAGTTTAAATACACCTTGCGGAATCTGCAAAATGTTAATTATTTTACCAAAATAAGAGGAATCAAACAAAATGCATGTTATTTTTTATTAACTACTGACCTGAATAAGATATTTCACATAAAAGACGTTTGCATATTGTCCACAAGAGAAAATAATAGTTGAATTTCCCCGTTCAAAAGTTTACATACACTTGATTCTTAATACTGTGTTGTTAATGATCCAAAGCTGTGTTTTTTGTTTAGTGATAGTTGTTCATAAGTCCCTTGTTTATTCTAAACAGTTAAACTGCCTGCTGTTCTTCAGAAAAATCCTTCAGGTCCCACAAATTCTTTGTTTTTTCAGCATTTTTATGTATTTGAACCCTTTCCAGTAATGACTATATGGTTTTGAGATCCATCTTTTTACACTGAGGACAACTGAGGGACTCATATGAAACTATTACAGAAGGTTCAAACGCTCACTGATGCATCGGAAAGAAACACGATGCATTAAGAGCCGGGGGGTGAAAACTTTTGAAATTTGAAGAGCAGGGTAAATTTAACTTATTTTACCCTGGTAAACATGTCTTCTGGTAAACATGTAAGTATCTTCTGTAGCTTCTGAAGGGCAGTACTAAATGAAAAAAAAAAAATATGATACACATCTTCATTCCATTCAAAAGTTTTCACCCCCTGGCTCTTAATGCATCGTTTTTCCTTCTGGAGCATCAGAGAGCATTTGAACCTTCTGTAATAGTTGCATATGAGTCCCTCAGTTGTCCTCAGTGTGAAAAGATGGATCTCAAAATCATATAGTCATTGTTGGAAAGGGTTCAAATAAGCAAAAATGCTGAAAAATCATAGAATTTGTGGGACCTGAAGGATTTTTTCTGAAGGACAGCAGGCAGTTTAACTGTTCAGGACAAACAAGGGACTCATGAACAACCATCACTAAACAACAAAAACACAGTTGTGGATCATTCAGGTAACAACAGTATTAAGAATCAATTCTATGTAAACCTTTAAATGGGGTCATTTTTATAAATTCCAACTGTTATTTTCTTTTGTGAGCTAGATGTAAATGACTTTGTGAAATATCTTATTCAGGTCAGTACTACATAAAAAATAACATGCATTTTGCATGACCCCTCCTATTTTGGTAAAATAATTAACATTTTGCAGATTCTGCAAGGTGTATGTAAACTTTTGACTTCAGCTGTATAAAGCATCTGATAACTCTTTCAGTCTTTATTCATTTTTCGTGAAAGTTTTAGAATAGGTTGCATGTGTGTGATTACAAAACCTAAGTAGGCTGTAAACGTGGACTAGTAGACATATTTTAGCAACCATTTATTTCAAGACAATTAAAAGCTTTAACAAATCTTACAGTGTATTCCATGCTGTAGAATAAAACATCTAAATATCTTGAGCTTGTGTTCACCACACACCTTATTTCAACCAAAAACCCACTGAGTTCAAGACGATGGAACTGGAAGTGCTAAAATGTAACTGTTTTCTGGGTTCCGTCCTACAAAAATACATCATCCCTTCAGCACTCTATAATATCCAGTGATGCAAGCTACTCAACTTTTTGTCAGTGTTTTGATTGAAAATGCAGACTGTGATTCATGACATGTGATTCATGTAATTCATAACTGAATGTGACAAGACTAGAAACATAAACAGCCATTTTCGGGAATATTAGGCATATGACTGATACAACAGAATGTGCGTCTTTTCAATAAAAATATTATTCGCAGGTTGCTTCTTTGTTCTAGTTAATTTTTTTATTTAAATCCTTTAAATGTTCCAGACATGCTCATGACCTTGCCGTGTTCGTTTTCAGAACCGTGTCATTTTTTTACATAAACTGTCATGCATCCAGACTGCTAAATATTGATGAGTCGGTGCTTTTCGCACTTAACGTTTATTATTTAACGCACTAGGCGCGGGCTTCCCTCGTCCTGGCTGAGAAGAGTCAGACGCAGAGGGTTGTACAGCATCCGAAGGGTTCTGCGGCGGCGCTGCAGGCGGGAGGGGCCGAGCGCAGAGGCAGAATGGATTAAGAGGGCCTGGGTGGGAGTGGTGCATTGTGGGGGAGCAGCCCCAGCTGTCCTGCCGCTGTGCTCTGCTCTGCTGCATGCTTCTTCTCCAGGCGTCTGGCAGGCAGCCAATGGGAGGAGGCGAATCAGTGGCACTCGAGTTCAGTGTGTCAGTGCGGGTAGCAGTCTGCGAAGGGATGGGCCAGTGCAAACACACACACTGCACCACTGCAGCACTGGCCTACTTTACCTTTTCACCTACGTAACGTTACATGCCGATGCGTATTTGAATGCGTCGCTGTGTCTGATGCAGCCATGACAGAAGAAGCGGTTTTGCTGCAGTGATGCAGAGCTGCAAAAAGCATATTCAATTACACAACACTGCCATGCGTCCGTGCTTGGTGCAGACAAAGAGAGAGAGAGAGAGTCAGAGTGAGAGAGAGGTGGGGTTTATACAGTCTTCGCTTAAAAAACAAGCGCATGAATGGAAATGAATGCAATACATGCATCCAGGAAAAAAACAAGCAGATGATGTCAGAGTCTGTCATCTGTGACCTCTCTTCTCTCATTTCTGTCCATGCCATCCCTCCCTCCCTGTCTTTGTTCCTGTTGTTTTCTTTTTCCACCCAGACGGCAGGGACCGGTGGCTTATTAGCTAACTCATGGCCGCACGCTGCACTCAGACAGGTCTGGGTCATGCCAAGCTAAGCCCCTCTTCCTCTCATTAAAGAGCAGCCGGGTAATCGCGGCTAAGCAGCTGGTTAACTCCTAACGCAAAACAGCAAATATTGCATGCGTTAAAGCGGCCTCTTCACTCTGTCAAAGGTGGACATGTGGATAAACAAGCAAGGGTGACCTACAGTATGTCAAGTCCACGCTAGCCTGGGATCACCTAAGAACCTTAAATGAACTAAGACTCTGGCAAACTTAGAGAAAAGCCTGATTCATCAAGGTGCTAGTCGAAAGGAAGCAGGTTATACTTTGTCTGGCACGCTTGGGAAATCATATGTAAGGCATATAATGTGACAGCCAGGGGGATGTTTTATTGCTCAGAGGCTGCTCTTTCATTGCTCAGGAGACTTGATGGAGTGTAATTTTCAACTTTGTGTCGGATGTTTCTCTTAACATTACTTTGGAGGAACATGTTAACGTGGATAGTACAGTTCAGATACTTTGCTCTCGAAGGAACTTGATGAGTTTTGATTGCAGAAATTGGCCAGTCTGAGTGCACTCTGAGGTTTCTTCTGAAACTCTAGAGAAGAAAATATGAATTTACTGCCTTTTTTGTTTCCAGGAGAAAGATCTGAGAGACAGAACACCTGATTTTCTCTGCATTCATTGCAGCTTAAGTGAAACAACTTATGATTTAACTTATGATTTTTCCATTCCTGCATGTAGCACCATCAAAAGCTTTTTGATTTTTACAATATTCCTATACAGTTATTTTTTAGCATTAAAAAATATAATAATAATAATAATAATAATAATAATAATAATAATAATAATAATAATTACTACTACTACAATTATCACAATTTAATAACAAAATTATTTAAAATAATTAAATTACATTTTTTGTCTGTATTAATAAAGCTTATCTAGTCTGGGTAGACGTATGGCATTTCATATATAGAGAGAAGAACCATCATCTTTTTAATGTTTTCTTATTTCTTGGGATGCAATAAAATGTGTGAGCTGTCATAAAACGAGTTTAACAGGAAAAAGATGTCCTCGTAAAAGTTGTGTCATGACAATGATCTTCCGTCTGTCACTCCATCTGGGCAGCAGAGAGGACATCAATCATACCCACTTTTGAAACGGATCTGGAAAGACATGCCAAGTGGTGGTTTTTAAACAGACTCTGTGGCTGAGGCTTTCGACCGCTGGCTCTCTCTCTTTCTCTGTGTGTGTGTGTAAGGAGAAATAAAGCCAGCACGTACAGAGGCTGCTCCTCAGCCTTTGTTCTTCACAGTCTGTAAACGCGATTGATCGGCATTGGACATGCAATGCGATATCTTTCAGAGTAGTCAACTTTATCCCATTGCGTGCAGGCCAGTGTTAAATACATATGAAACATGATCATGCATGTGAATATTGAATAGTAGTCAACATGTAAATATATATATGCACTTGTAGTGCTTGGCCAGTGTTTGATTTCACAATGCAGTATAGAATAAGCTCTATGCAAATCACAAATCAAAGTGACTCGCTCTGAGCTTCTGAAGCTAAAAAGCGTAGAAATAAGCCATACATGTGGCTTTAGCATAATTCCCACCTCCAGATGTTTCTCAATGCAGCTCTTAAGCTCAGATTGTGAACTAGCTTGTGCTAAACTAAAAAAAGAAGGGGGGGAAGAATAAAAAAGGGGTGAATATTAACAAAAAAAAAAAAAGCCCCTGACTCACATTCTCAGGTTTGGGGGCAGTTAATATTAGCATACCTATTGTTCCTCAGGAGTGAGGTGACAAAGAAAGTGCTTCTCGTTTCAATGCCCCTGAATTGGTTTGAAATTTTCTTTGTGTAAAAAGAAGCAGATTTCCCTGCCCCCAACCCCGTCTTCCCGCTCGGGCCACAAAAGGCGCATTTGCCTGTAGATGCTTTGGGATCCATTGGGAGATCACCAATAAGCACTTCCATCATGCTCTTTAACATACCGGCCAACGACAGAGTGCTTGAGAGTATTGTTAATAGCTAACCGGCCATTAACAGCGTTTATGCCAATGTTTGTGGATGGGATGAAATATTGATTAGACATCTCCTCGCACGCACTCGCAAATAAATTGGTACGGAATTGTGAAGGAAAAATGCATTGTTTTGGTTTGGTACTGACTCATTTTGCTAACACGACAATAATGGATGATTATGAAGCTTGTTTTGCACTGATAACCAGGACGCCAATTTCACAAATTCACAACTTAGTGGCTTTATTAAATGTTCTATTTTTATGTATTTTCGGGCCAAATGTTACTCACCGAGGTGTAAACATGAGGACACCTCACGGAAATAAAATTATTTAACACAATCAGTTGAAAGTTGCTTCTAGAGTGGAGGGGAGGAGAGGCTGGTGTCATTTGGACAGGGACTTTGCGTGTTTTGAATAAATGCATAAAATTATACAAATCTGGTGGTTCAATTTATAAGCACGCTGTAGCCGAAATGTGAATGAATGCTGAACGTATTTCAGAGAGAAAGAGAGAGAGGGCGTGCGACAGACAAAGACAGTGCATGTCTTGGCACGTTGTCCTTCATTGAGGCTTTTGAACAGCACATGTAAAGGTCACTCGGAGGAAAGCGAAAATAATTATAGATTGTTTTGCAGAATCTAAATTAGATGCAAACTTATGCAGCTAATATACTCTATTATTAGGGGCTTGACTAATATTGCATAAGGAAGGTTTTGTTTACATTTAGCTGGCTCTTAATAATTGCAGTGGATTTGCACCGGATAGGTGCCTCGCACACATCATAATGATGGATAAAGCTTTGTTTGCTTGATTTATGCTTTGGTCATGCCAACATGACCACAAAGCCAGCTGCAAGTAGCACGGGTATATTCGTAGTAATAGCCAACATTGATTTGTATAGGTCAACATTATCATGATTATCATTAGGATAAGTTAAGATCATGTTCCATGAAGATATTTTGTAAATTTCCTACCATAAATATATCAAAACTTAATTTTTGATTAGTAATATGCATTGCTAAGAACTTAATTTGGACAACTTTAAAGTCGATTTTCCTCAGTATTTTGATTTTGCACCCTCAGATTCTAGATTTTCAAATAGTCGTATCTCGGGCAAATACTGTCCTATCCTAACAAACCATACATCAACGAAAAGCTTATTTATTCAGCTGATGTATAAATCTCAATTTCAGACCCTTATGACTGGTTTCGTGGTCCAGGGTCACATTTATGAATTCAACTTTTTAAATTAGCACACAATTCCTAAGTGAACCCACATAGGGGTTAATAATAATAAAAGGCCAAAAAATGATGCAGACTTACTGCCCGATTTTCAAAGTTATCACCTTAAAGTGTAGTTAGTTGTGACCCTGGACTACAAAATCATAAGGGTCAAGCTGAATAAATAAGCTTTCCATTGATGTATGGTTTATTAGGATAAGACAATATTTGGCTGAGATACAACTATTTGAAAATCTGAAATCTGAGGGTGCAAAAAATCCAAATATTGAGAAAATCAAGTTCTGAGCAATGCATATTACTAATCAGAAATTAAGTTTTAATATATTTATGGTAGGAAATGTATACAATTTCTTCATGGAACTTGATCTTTACTTAATATCCTAATGATTTTTGGCATAAAAGAAAAATCAATAATTTTGACCCATACAATGTATTTTTGGCTATTGCTACAAATACACCAATGCTACTTAAGACTGGTTTTGTGTTCCAGCGTCACATTTGATTTACTTTGACAGTTTTTCTAACAGGTAAAGCAAATCTCCACAAAGACTTCACAGAAGACAATGATGCTAAACAATAGACCTCAGAAGAGACACAGTTATGTAAACCAACAGCTCTTTATTAACGTACGTCTCAACCACACTCGACATAAAAATGAGAAAGTTAAACAATAACTGTAATTCACATAAAATGTGTTATGTTGCTTTTTAATAAGACCACAAAAGAAAAGGGCGGGCCGCGGCGAGCTGTGGCTGAACTCGGTCACCCCCCCTTTCCGTCCAGACTCCGTCCAATCAGCGCGGCCTATGCAAATCGCAACCCAGCGCCGCACCGTCCCTGCCCCGTCCGACCGAGGTGACGTCATGCGCACATATTCTCCGGTAGTGCCGCGTCTGGCTGCAGCGAGTCAGACAGCGAACAGAAACGAGCTGCAAGGGAGGGGTGCGCAGTCGAAAGGGGAATATCGCCACCGCCGGCATTCCAGTCTCCGGGAATAACGCTTATTCCACACTTCGGGATTGCACTGATTTTTTTTCTATTACTGTTGTTTGGACACAAGGACCGAGGAGGCGCACTGAATCCGCACCCGTGGAGCTTTTTAAACCAGCCGTTCCCAGCTCAATCCCACCCTCCTCCTGTAAGTTTTCCCTCTTTGTTTCCAGACCCATCCAAGATGCCTAGTTCGCTGTTCGCCGACATGGAGCGGAGCGGCAGCGGCGGGCAGGGGGACGCCCTGGATGACCAAAGAGCCCTACAGATCGCCCTGGACCAGCTCTCGCTGCTCGGACTGGATAACGATGAAAATTCCCTGTATGACAACGAGCCCAGGAAAAAGAGCGTGAACATGACCGAATGCGTTCCCGTTCCCAGCTCCGAGCATGTTGCCGAAATCGTCGGCAGACAAGGTAATCATCATCATTATCATTACGCTCCTCAGTTCAGAGAAATGCGTGCATGCTGTTATTGTAGCATGTGTAGTCATTTGCATGTGCGTTACATGGGGAATGTAGGTTATAGCCTATTTTCAACTGCACTGCCCTCCTTATGTCCGACCAAACAAAAGCAAGGGAGCACTGACACAGCCCGAGCATATCTACCTTTCATGTGTCATAACACACAACATTCCTGTGTATCTAGAGCGAAGTGCCATTTTCTTCCAGTCAGCGGCTTGCGCTTTCTTTCTTTGTCTCAATGGACTTTGTTTACACTCCCTATATAGCCTATTGGGAATAGACTTCCTTAACCAGGAAACACCATTATACAGCCTGAATCTGAGCGACAACACGTTGTGTAGGTTATCTGAGATGAGGGACAAAGCAAGTTGTTGACAGTCTGATTAGAGCGTTGCGTTGGGTCAGAGTCTGTGGAAAATCCTGAATTCAGCATGCGTTTTCTTTTTTTTTCTCCTCCTGTGCTATTTTTGACCCTGTATGTCAAGTAGCCGAGCATGTGGTTTGAATTTATGCCGCACACCAAAAAAACAGAGAGAGAAGCGAAATTGTTGTCCCCCCCTAAGACTGCGTGCTTGCACCCGTTTTGTTTTGTGCCAGATTGTGTGTTTGCTTTGTCTTATTTTTGCCTTTTTTTGATTTCTCGCAATTGCAGGTTGCAAAATTAAAGCCCTGCGAGCAAAGACCAATACGTATATCAAAACGCCGGTGCGGGGAGAGGAGCCGGTCTTTGTTGTGACAGGCAGGCGAGAGGATGTAGCCATGGCTCGGAGGGAGATCATCTCGGCGGCCGAGCACTTCTCCATGATCCGAGCGTCGCGGAACAAAAACAGCAGCCTGAACGGGAACGCCACGGTGCCCGGCCCGCCCAACCTGCCCGGTCAGACCACCATCCAGGTGCGGGTGCCCTACCGGGTGGTGGGGCTGGTGGTCGGCCCCAAGGGGGCCACCATCAAGCGCATCCAGCAGCAGACGCACACCTACATTGTCACGCCCAGCCGTGACAAAGAGCCCGTGTTCGAGGTGACAGGCATGCCGGAGAACGTGGACCGGGCCCGGGAGGAGATCGAAGCACACATCGCCATGCGCACGGGCGGCCTGATCGAGTTCACGGACGAGAACGACTTCCACGCCAACGGCACCGACGTGGGCTTCGACCTGCACGGGAACGCCAGCCTGTGGAGCAAGCCGAGCTCCAGCGTCACGCCCACCTCGGGCCGCAAGCCTTTCTCCAACTACCGCAACGACAGCTCCAGCTCTCTGGGGAGTGCCTCTACCGACTCGTACTTTGGCGGCGGCAACGGCAACAACGGCAGCTCGCGGCTGGCCGACTACAGCCCGCCCAGCCCCGCCCTCAGCTACACTGCCTCCAGCAACGGCAACGGCAACAACAACAACAACAACATCAACATGAACGCCAACGCCAATGGATTTGTCTACGGCAGCGAGGTGATCTCGCCCGACTGCAGCGACCTGAGCTTCGACCCGTCGCCGGGATTCGACCCCACTCCGGCGCCGCCGGGCCTGATGTGGTCGCAGTACGAGCGCGCCGCCAACGGCACCTCGGCCTCGTCGCCCGTCTTCCCTGCCGGCGCCTCCACGAACGCCAACGGGCTGCTGGCGGGCCAGCGCAGGGCCAACGGGGGACAGCCCAGGCTGTCGCCGCCGCTGCACCAGACCAACGGCGCCGGCGAGCACCCGTTGGCGCGCCGGGTGCGCAGCGACCCCGGCGGGGGCACCCTCAGCTTCCCCGGCTACTCCCCGGCCCACGCCGGCGTTCCCTCCGACTCGTCCATCTCGTCGTCCTCCTCATCGTCCTCCTCTTCCTCGTCCGGGACGAGCCGCAAGGGCAGCCGGGACTGCTCGGTGTGCTTCGAGAGCGAGGTGATCGCGGCCCTGGTGCCCTGTGGCCACAACCTGTTCTGCATGGAGTGCGCCAACCGCATCTGCGAGAGGAACGAGCCCAAATGCCCCGTCTGCCATGCTGCAGTTACTCAGGCTATACGTATATTTTCGTAAGCGGCGTCCACACGCCCACCTTGACTTCGTGAGAGCCTAATAACGTGTGTTATTGTACGTGTATATACATTATGTATGTAGAGCTGCAGTATCCAAAAAGGGACGGCCGTTTCCGGTGTCATTGTTCATACTGTACTGTAGCTCGGGACAAATATTTTCAACATCTAATGCATGTTTTAAATATTAAAGCCTAGTAATCAATAGTTTTAGTCAACTGTACACAAGCAAGCGTTAATGAAGTAAGGACAGCCGACGGTCTCACCCTGAGGTACCTTAGTCAGTTCGTCGACTGTTAGCATAAACGAGCCTTTCGATTCCGCCGATCGAATGTACTGGTAGCAGACCTGGAGATTCTGGACGGCTTCCTGTCTGACCGACACACACACACAAACACACACAGAGAGTGAGAGAGAGAGAGACTTACAGTGGCGGCGGTGGAGATACTGCAGCTTACGCGATGGAACTTGTTTTGAGGGGGAACAGCAACATATCCTACATATATATAAATATATATGTATAGATCAACCAGAAATTCCACAAGTTTTAAATATTCATGATGACATTACTACAGATTGAAGTATTTTATTCTTTTTTGACTTGAAAGATTATATTTCGTATTGCAAAGATGTTTACAGATATTTTAATTTAAGTTCAGTGAACTTTTTTGTAGCTGGGTTCAAATATCTTTTTATTTTTTATTAGTATGGCCTCGCGGCGACGAACACTGTATTATTTTAATATCACTCGGATGGCGATTCGGACCACGAAATGTGCATTTGTGCATCGGACAGTATTCTGTTGGGTCGGATGGGTTTCTAGGTTCAGCAAAAAATGTCTTTTGAATCCGTTTCACCCAGCATATTTTCTATTCAGTAATATAAAGCATATTTTATTCTATATTATTACGAAATGTCGAAATGTATAAAACTTAGTACGTTCGGACAAAAAGGAACCGTTTAAGCTTTCTAAAAATTTGTATGAATTAGATTCCAGTGGGTATCACAGAGTTCTGTTCTGTTGCGCCACTATAGGTTTAGGATTTCTATTTTAATACGTTTGTTTACCACTTGTTTATGTATATGTAGGTGAAGTTACTTGAGCGTATATGTACTTTATTGAGCAAAGTTTAAAAACAAAGTATATTTTATTTTATGATAAAAGGCCTTTAACCTCATGGTCAAATACTAATATTATATTTGCTGAAACAAGATTTGAAAATGTATCAAGAGTTTTATTTTTCTGACATTTAAAGTTCTACATGATAAAGTAAAACTTAAGTAATGGTGCTACTTCATGTTTTTTTAAGTATTTCTATATAAGTCCAATAAAATGGTACATGAATGAGAAGTGTTGCTTCGCTTATTATGGAAACATCTGTCCTGTATTGTTTGTGCTTGCAGCTTCAAATTCCTCATGCTGGAAACTTTCTTAGAAGGCCTTTCAAAGAAATCACCGCTTGATTTCGTAACACACCAACGTATGTTCCACTGAGCTCATATCAGGGCTTTAAAACCGCTGCAGTGATGAGAAAATGCACATCGGGCTTTTGCTCATCCGGTGACGTCATCAATATGGCGTCCGACAGGTTAAAACGCACTTATGGTTTTTTCAAACCGTGTCAGGGGTCAGGGGTGACGTTGATGTCAGCTGTTTGGTCGCCTCCTTATGTTTTCCTCTGGTTTTCAACGTTCGTTCCTTCCAGCAGCAAATTTGCAGTGTCATGTGGTTTTTTTGTGGAAAGACTGACTGAGAATATTCCCTGGTTGTAGATAATAAATGCACGACGAACGGGCCTTAATGATCGGTTTAAAATGGAAACATCCAAACGCTGGCTTCACAAACTGGTCCTCATAAACCGTACTATTAGGAAACAATCCCAGCGCTCGCAGAAAAGAGCTGACAAGTGTTAGACCTAAATTCAGAACACATGCCCTTTGTTGGGTTCACAGCTTGACTTCTTAACAAGACACGAATAAATACAGGAAGCAAATATTTTGTCGGGCTGGTCCCAGGGTGGGTATATTTTGCATTATGTGCAAGCTGGTTGGCACAGGGTTGCGCTTTTGGGGTCAGAAGTGGGTGCTGGTGCAATAATCTCATCGTTTTCCCCTCGTAGTGATGGGTTGGTTGGCACATGGAATATTAAATTAAGATTAATTAATTATTCATAGCTGATGAGCCTCCCTGCTGTTTATTTAAATGAAAGATGGAGCCAAAACCATCAGTTAAGACTAAAAAAAATGGGTTAGAATTAATCATAAATTATCATATGATTCAGATTATGTGTTAGGTGTTTTTTTTGTTTGTTGTTAAGTTAGTCATATCATAAATGCATCATAAATTACATAATAAATGTATTATTATGATTCACTGTGTATTATTTAGATGTTTTGTAATAGGTGTTGGTACACTGGCAACCAACCAATATAAAGAAGGTTAGAATTAAATCATATCATGTAAATGTATCATATTATGATTCATTATGTATATTATTAATGTATATTGTTATTAGTGTTACCTTTTTAACACTGCTAGCCAACCTAAGAAATAGGGGGTTAAAATTCTTCATGATAAATTGATCATACTATTATGTTTAGTTATGTATACTATTAATATATATTATTATAATCTCTTTTAATTTGTTCAAAAAAGAGTTTTTTATTTTTAAAACTCGCAACCAAGCTACAAAGGGTTTTATTTTCCAAAAAGGGGTTAAATTAGTCATAAGTTAGTCATATAAATACATCATAAATTACTTAAGTATATTATATTATTATGATTTTTATATGTTTTATAATAGATTTACACTGGCACTGGCAGCCAACCCATCTAAAGAAGGTTAGAATTAATCATAATCTAAATGTATCATATTATTATGATTCATTATGTATATTATTAATATATATATATTTTGTTATAATAGGTGTTGATTTTGTTTAACATAATGTTTTCTTTAGGTTTCTAATATTGCTAGCGATCCTTAAAAAATAGGAGGTCAAAATTAATCATTATAAATGTATCATATTATTATGTTTAGTTATGTATACTGTTATTATATATTATAATTGGTGTTCATTTGTTTTAAAATGTTTTTTTTTTATACCAATAAAGGGTTAAATTAGTCATTACATTAGTCATATAAATACATCATAAATTACATATTATATTATTATAATTTATTGTGTATTATTTTTGTGTGTGTGTGTGTTTGCTTTTTTTTTTTTTTTTTTTTTTTTTTAATAGATATTGGTACACTGGCAACCAACCAACATAAAGAAGGGTATTTACATTAATCATATGTAAATATATCATATTATTATGATTCATTATGTATATTATTAATATATATTTTATGATAGGTGTTGATTTTGTTTGACATAATGTTTTCTTTAGATTTCTAACACTGCTAGCCAAAAAAAATAGGGGTTAAAATGAATAATGATATAGATTATTACATGTATGTTTAATTATTTATATTATTAATGTGTATTATCATAGGTATCAGTTTGGTTTAAAATAGTTTTATTTATCTTTTATTACTGCCAACCAACCTAAAAAAAATCCTCCTAAAAATATTTTTATTAAAGGTTAATATTATATCTTTTTTATGTTATTATATATTGTTTTGATAGGTGTTAGTTTAAGTTAAAAGTTTAAGTTAATGTTTTCTTTTGTAACTTTTCTTTTTGTTTTTAACAAAATAGAGGGTTAGAATTAATCCTATGATAATTGTATCATATTACATTATGTATAATTATGTATATTATTAAATGATGGGTGTTAGTGTGGTTTAGAATATTCTTTTTTTTTTTTTTTTTTTTTTTACCAAAAATATGATACATGTAACACATTATGTTTATGTATATTATTATCACAGGTGTTTATTTATTATATTTTTTACAAACTTGCAACCAACAGTTTTTCTTCTTCTTCTTCTTCTTCTTCTTCTTCTTCTTCTTCTTCTTCTTCTTCTTCTTCTTCTTATTATTATTATTATTATTATTATTATTATTATTACCATATTAATGTACCATATTATTATGATTTTTATATATATATATATTATTCTGATAGGTGTCAGTTTTGTTTATTATGTATATTACATATTGTCTATATATGTAATGATATGCTTTTTATTACTGCCAACCAACCTAAAAAATGCAAAAAAAAAAAAAAAAAATTATTTGTTAATATATATTATTTTGATAGGTATATGACATAGGGTGTCAGTTTGGTTTAAAAAATGTTAGTTTGGTTTAAAATAGTTTTTTTTAAAAAAGCTTTTTTAACACTGCTAACCAACCTTTTTTTTTTTTAAGAGGGGATGCAGTTAATCATATGATGAATATGTCATATTATTATTGTGTATGATTAATATTTATTATTATGATAGGTGTTAGTTTGTTTAAAATACTGCTGAACAATCTAAAAAGTTTGTTTTTAACCTATAACCACAGCTGGGTTGGGTTACCCTAAAGTATATTTTATTTCATCAAGCTCCAGCATTGACTGGATACTCATTTTTTAGAGTACTCATATCCTGGAAACATCCAGAATACCAATAAAATATCTCGGCCCTCTCCAAGTACATCATATTCCCAGCCCTTTGCTCCCCTAGCTAATCACACCGCTGGATCTAAGTAGGAAACTGAGATTGGGAGCAAATGTCTGGGGTGTCTGTGTCTCCCAGCAGCCTTAGCTGGATGTGACGGTGACGTTTTGTAAGAAGGAGGTCATTATCTATTTTTAAATCGCCAACTTAAGCCATTAGATCTAGCAGCGTGTCTGTGCGCTCCAGATCGCCGTTTGATGCGTCGCATCTGGCCAAAAAGACCCCGCTTGTGTTTATTATTCAAGCTTGTGGCCCACAAAGAAGTATAAGAGGAAGGGATTGATCCGTCTTTGTCTCCGCCGGTGCTTCTTGCACTGTGTCTCCTCCCTCTCGTCATACAGTCATCTTTAATTCATGAGACACAGTGGTTGTCATTGTGCGCTGGAGTGGCTTGGCTCTCATTTGATTTGACTCCTGCCACCTGACAGTGCACTGCTGCTTGCTAACTAGCATCCAGGATTTCTGTCAGCGTGCACCATCTCACGACCCTGTGAGAGCGCCAGACACAGCTATTCCTGCTAACAGCTCTCCATCATCAACATACCGTGCTGATGAGCCTATACATCCACCGGCTGTCAACTATAACAACTTAATTGTCCCGAAATTACCCCTTAAAGTCCCTGCAAAGCCTACGGAATCAAAAGAGCAATTGGTTACGACTGTGAAAGTGATTAGCTGATGGGGAAAGTATTCAAATAGCTTCAATAAGCCTCTGGGGATCGTACGACATTACCCGCGAAATGAAACTTCTGCGTTAACTGCCCAATGAAAACAATGAACACACTTCTGAATGAGGAAACCGTGCACATATAATGCATTGCGTCATGCTTGTATGGAAGCTTGGTTCCACCACGGGACAAAAAACTAAAGATAATCATGCCCTGTTTATCTCACAATTCAGACTTTTTTCTCAGAATTGTGAGATATAAAATCGCAAGGAAAAAGTCTAAATGAGAACTTACAATTGTTTGTCAGAATTTTGAAAAAAAAAAAAAAAAAGTAAGAATTGTGAGATGGAAACTTGGAATTAAAAGAAAAAAAGAGAATTTTGAGTATAAAGTTTTCATCTGAATATTTTGAATATCGCAATTCTCACTTTTTTTTGTAATTCTGCAATTGAGCTTTTTCTCAGAATTGCACGATAAAAATGCAGAATTGCAAAAAAAAAGTGAGATATAAATTCGTAATTATAAGAAAACAGTGAGGATTTGGACAAAAAGTAAGAACTGCGAGATGATAACTCAGAATTGTGAGTTGTAAACTTGGAATTTCAAAAATCACAGTTTTGACTTTTTCCACAATTCTGCTTTTATATCTCTTGATTTTGCTTACAATTTCTGAATTGTGAGATTTATACACAATTTTAAAAAGAAAAAAGTCAGGATTGTGAAATATAAACTTACAATTGCAAGAAAAATAATGAGATTTGTGAGAATTGTGAGATACAAAAACAATATTTTTTAAAGAAACAGTTCAAAATTTGAGTATCTCACAATTCAGACTTTTTTTTTTTGCAATTCTGTGATTATATCTCACAATTCTGAGTTTCCCAATTCTGAGCTTTTTTGGAGATATAAAATTGCGAGATATAAGTGCAGAATTGCACATATAAAAAATAAAATAAAAAAATCTGAACTGAGATATAAATTTGCAATTGCAAGAAAAAAAGGTAAAACTTAAAAGAAAAAGGTAAGAATTGAGAGATTTAAACTTGGAATTGCAAGGAAAAGAGTTGACTTTGCAATTTCGATTTTATATGTCTCAATTTTGAGTTTACATCTTGCAATGTTGACTTTTTTCAAAATTGGAAGAAACAAAGTGAAAATTGTGAGATATAAACTCTAAACATACTGTTTAAACACAATTTAAAAAGAAAAGTCACAATTGCGAGCCAAAAAGACACAATAATTTTATTTCATGGGTTTGCTATCAATAGTGAGCTACAAAAATAGTGCATGTCTGTTTCCATTCACAGACAATGGTATATGTAATTATGTTTAAATATGCATGGATAAACACATGAAAACTTTTTACTGGCAGGATCTATTCTCTGAGCTTTGCTTTTCTGTCCTTTTAGCTGTTAATGCTAGTCAGTGTCCAGTTAGGCATACACATGTTTGTGAGATTCACATGAGTCTTTGTATGAGATGTGCAACATGCATTTTGCTCTTTGAAAGAGCACAGAACATCACCGCTTGCCAATTGATGGTTTTCTCTGGAAACAGTACTAGAAATGCAGGCTTTCTGGGGTGTGTTAATTATGTTGGCTTGACAAAGCTAACATACTGTTATAGTACAAACTTAGGTTAGAGTTTTTTTTTTTTTTTTTTTTTTTTCTTTCAAAATCCCCAACCAGAGACCAAAACGTCTAAATGCAACTCATCCTAGAACTGCCAAAGTATTCAAACTGCATGTGGCCTATAAAACCTTCAAACGTCAAACTAACCTTCAACTGTTCAAACATTCAAAGTTTTGTTTTTAATTCCATAATGCTGCATTTATACCAGCGTTTACAAATGTGGCCAAAACTTCACTATTATAACAGTAAACAGAAACAGAATACCATGTCAAAATGGTGATGCATTTGGTAATGCATAAATGTAAATGTAAAATACCATGGTAATTCTTTAAAATGAGGATTGTATAACATTTCTCAGTGTGGTTTAACGGAAAACAGATAGCGGTATGTGCACAGCTGGATTTCGTGTTTATTGTTTATTGCAGGGACGGGGCGAGTGATTATGCTCTTCTAATTGATTTATCTTTTAAGTGCACTGCTCAAGTGTATAATGGTGGTGTAGCATGACTGTGACCTTACTAACGCTGCAGACGCTCCTCACTCACGTCCCTGAGCAGCAGCCATGATGCATTTACCATTGATTCCCCTCACAGGCAAATACATACGTAGGCATTTATCTGTCTGCTATAATAGATGCTACGACTATCAATACCTACAAACAGAAACACTTTTCTATTTTAAATCATCAGTCATTGAAGAAGAAGCCTTTTGTAAATTTCTGAATGATGAAAAATATAATGCATTTCATGAGCAACTTTACAGCTAGGTTTGGATATAAAAAAACAACAACATTTAAACAGCATAATTTGGGTTATCTTTACTTATGAAGCAGAAATGATCAAATAATGAGTCAGAAACCGCGATATACCGGTCCCCGGGTTTCTCAATTCATATTTTATAAGTGATTGAATTAGACCTTGAGTGGCTGGAGTCGGTTCTTTGATGCTTTCCTCTCATCTGTTCGTTATCAATTATCTCTTTTTCAATCATGCAGAAAGGCCTCTCTCGGACTCTCTAACCTTTATACTCTTCATTTCTGGTTGCGTGTTTACTGGCGAGCCATTGCATGCCCTTTTCTTGGTCTGGAGTTTTTACAATCTAACGTATGTTTAGGTTTGTTTCCCGTAGCAAAAGTCATTTCTTCTGTTTTTGATTCATACGCTTCAGACATGAAAAGCGGTGGTTGGCTGCACAGCTTGAATCCTGTAATTTGATGTCTGAGACGTGTCTTTAGGGATGCCAAGGTGTGCTGCGCACCTCCTAGAGAATGAAATGATGGTGTGTTTCTTATTTTTTTACAACAGGGGATTTTCAAGTTTGATTAGAATGTAAAAGTACAAGTGAAGCTTGTAGATTCAGATTGTTGCACCAACTTGCATGTCGTCTTGCATTTCTTGTAGTCGTTTTGATAGCTGTAAATGGTCATGCAGAATGTTGCCGTATAGGGAAAATACAGAAATGCAACCAGTCAAACAAGAAAACTAACTCAAGTAGTAAGACACCTACCTAGGGAGTATTTAAAGGCACACTCTTACATTAAAAATAACTGTTCTTTATTGGTATCTATTAAAGCAATAAGCTCCAAGAAGCCGTGGTTTACAGTGAATTTATAACAGCTAAGGGCCGTTGTTAGGCACGACGCAGAGCGGAGTAGCTGTTATAAATTCACTGTAAACCACAGCTTCACGGGGCTTATTGCTTTTATAAAACGGTTGTCCCATGTATGTAGTAAGGTTTCACAAAATAAAACAGAGCAAATAAAGTGTAATGATATTAATAAAAACAATATCCTTCCACCAAACAATGTAGTTCCTCAGAAACGGTTGTGGTTGCAACAAAGTGGTTGCCAAGCAACACACAGATGTAAAGAAAGTTGTATGTTTGTAGTGAAATTTACAACAGCTTAGAATGCAGCTCAACCAATCAGAATCAAGGACCGGAACCTTAGAACCTTTTACATCCATGGAACTTTTTCATTCTACAAAAGGTTCTTAGTTGAACCCAAAAAGGTTCCAAAAAGGATTTTTGTGGTGATGCCATTGAAGAACCATTTTAGGTTCTCCAAAGAACCTCTTTGTAAAATCACATTCCGTTATAATCTAAAGAACCCTTTTCCACTATAACAAATCTTTTGTGCAATGGAAAAGTTCTAAGGATGTTAAAGGTTCTTGATGGAGCCAAAGAAGCCAATAAAAACCTTTATTTTTGAAGAGTGCAACTCTAATTTAATAGGGTCATCAATTTAGAAATCTAAATCCCCTTGATCTTTTGACATATAAGAGGTCATTGTACTATAAAAACAGTGTGTAAGTTTCAAAACTCAAAACTTAAGTCTAAAACCAGCTTATATTGAAGCCAGTCTGCCAAGATGACAGGTTGTGCCACTTTATGATGTAATAGTGTGAATAAGCACCGCCTCTGCAGAAGAAGATCAATGCTTGCTTCTACATCGCTGGCTGTTTAGCCCCACCCACCGATTTGTGCATGTAGTATAAATAACGAGAGACGCAGACGCAGGTCTACACAGAAATCAAATGATAAAGATTGCTCTGAAGACAACAAGATGCTGCGCAGTACCAAGTTGTGAAAAACAGTCTTTGCATTGTCTTCCTTCTGATTCCAACATTAGGAAAGAGTGGATGAACTTTATTTTTAATGAAGTTCCAGACCGCGTCAGTAAGAACTTGGCTCTTTGTTAATTTTTCTGCAAATTAGTTCACAAACAAGGCACAATATGACACAGGATTTTCAAAAAGACTGAAACTAAAAGACAATCCCGTGCAGACTATATTGGATCCGACAGTAACGTCGCAGCACACAAGTTTGAGTAACTGTTTTTATTACATGGTCACTATTGCTTTGTCTGTTATTACAGATTGTTTTATATGTAGTGAGTATTTATGTGTTTTTAACCTAAATCACATCAGCGTCCATCCTTGAGGAATGTAGCTGTCAAACATACACAACTATGACCAATCATACCGGTGAGTGTTTACCTCCTAGTCTACAATCGACCATGTCTATTCAAACAGAGCCTTCTGATGAGGGGGGTCAAAAGATGACAGAAAATAGCCTATTACCTCTAAATTAGAAGATGTTTTTTGATGTGAAACTCTTGATGACATAAGTGGACCTCAGACAACAGTACAAAATAATAAAAAAGGCAGTTCATGACTCAATTCCAGAAGAGTTGGGACGTTTTGTGAAATGCCATAAAATCAAGAATATGTTATCTGTTCATTCTCTTTACTCTTCTTTTAGTTGACTAAAGTACAAAGAAAAAAATTCCAATGTTTTCAGTGGCCAACTTTTAATTTTATTTTGTAAATATAACGAAATTTTGATTTTCATGGCTGCAGCACACTCCAAAAGAGTTGGGACAAAGGCATGTTTAACACTGTGCCACATCAACTTTCCTTTTAATTATAATGTTTAATTGTTTGGGAATTGAGGATTCTAATGCTTCAAGTTTTGCTAGCAAAATTGTTGTCCAATCTGGCTTGATAAAAAATGCTCAGCGGTCTGTGATCGTCGTTGTCTGATTCTCCTTTTCATGACTGGTCATACATTCTCAATAGGAGACAGATGTGGACTGCAGACAGGCCAGTCTAGCACATTCAGTCTGTGTCTACGAAACCACGCTGTTGTAGCACATGGAGAATGAGACCTGGCATTGCCTTGATCTAATAACCATGGACTTCCCATTAATGATGTCATCTTGTTGGCAGTATAGTGTCTGTACAACCCCAATATATGCCTCCATTTCAATGGTACCTTTGCACATATTCCAGTCACCAATGCCGTTTGCTCTGCTGCACCCCCAAACCATGACAGTCGTTTGCATTTGCATAGTAAATGTTTGTCGTTGTTATTACATGGAGTTCTGATAAAGAATATAGCAATACGTTGGTGTACAAACTGCAGTGCTTTATTAATACATTTCTGCGTTGGGCAAACACATATACCATGGCTGTTTGGGTGTTTCCCACCCAGGTTTTCACAACAAAACCCGGCTGCTACTCAAAACTAGCCAAACTGCGTTTTGAGGGGGGTCCACCGGTAAAACTCGCATTCCGGGGGGTAAAATACACATATTTTGGTAGCGTTCCCCAGGTAAAATTTCACCTTATTGGGGTTGCGTCAACCTGCGGACATGAAAAACAACCCGTGGCAGCAATGTTAAAGTAGCCCAATTCTGCGGGAAAACCATGGACATGGCAACACTGACCACCAAGCTGTGGGCTAAGTAATGGTGATGGGTTTTCCATTTCCGACATGGGTCATCGGACCAATCACCACAGATTAGCATCATGCAAAGGAGTGGTTTGGACAAATGATTTGTTTGGGAGTCATTGAGCAAAAAAGCTAAATGCAGAAAGGCTTTAAAACTAGGAATCAGAAGCTCAGGTTATTGTTCTGCATTTGCGAACAGTTGTAATTGCAGAGCTGTTGCACAATGCTTATCAAGCTCTTTTCAGTATCAAGCTCATGTGCTAACAATGTAAAAAGGTATGGCCGGTGCACTACGGAATGTTTCTTACAATACTTCACAAACAAGCGAGATTTATGCAAGCAAATTATTTATGCAGATTGCTTACAGT
Organism: Cirrhinus mrigala; assembly: GCA_036247105.1. Taxonomy (NCBI): domain Eukaryota; kingdom Metazoa; phylum Chordata; class Actinopteri; order Cypriniformes; family Cyprinidae; genus Cirrhinus; species Cirrhinus mrigala. Next base: position 44,613,598 of record CM070013.1, read on the forward strand.
TTGGCAAGTTTCATTAATTAGCACCAAAATATTTCAATACATCTCTCTGTCATAACTGATGCCTGTCATTGAAGGATTGCATTTTATGAAGCAAAAAAGTAATTAATTATATAATGACCATTCATTTCTGCTTGTAGTTCACTTGTAGTATTGTTAATAATTGTTAATAATTTTTTTTTTATGGAGGTGAGTTTTGGGAAAGTCCCTTCTGCTCACCAAGGCTGCATTTATTTGTTAAAAAAATACAGTAAAAATAGGCAACATTGTGAAATAGTATTACAGTTTGAAATAACTGTTTTCTATTCAAATATATTTTAAAATTTTATTTATTCCTTTGATGCAAGGCTGAATTTTCAGCACCATTACTCCAGTCTTGATCACATGATCCTTCGGAAATCATTCTAATATGCTGATTTGATGATTAAGAAAAATAAATTTTTTATAAGACATTATAAGACAATGAAAGTGCATGTCAACCCATTGTTGGGGACTCACAAAAATGCCAAAATATGAACATTTTGTAATCCATAATAGGGGCACTTTAAAGTTCATTTGTGTATATTATCTTAATGTGTAAGAATTTTACATTTTTGTTATTTTTTGCAATAATCCAAAAGCCAATGGAAAAAATCCTACAGGTTTTTGTTGAGGGAAGCAGGGAACTATGTGAACTTCTGGATTGGCCTACAAAAATATGTCATCACTGCAGCGCTCAGTTGTCTAAAAAGAAGAAATGTACGATGGAAAATATATATATATATATGTAAATAGAAAGATGAATTGTTCACAGTAAGATCTATAGATAGGGTAAATATTCATTTCATGCCGACTTTAAAGAAGTCTCATTACTCTGCAGTTCTATTGAAGCTGACTGTATGCTTAATACACCCTGATATTAAAACACAGAATAGGCATCCGAGCCCACTGCAGAGATTTCGATTGCCCTAAATCTAGAGGAGAATGAGTGCGATTTTGCTAATTTCTTTGTCAGCGTGGTCCGGCACACTCCAAATGAATTGTGTTTGCTCTGCGGAGGCCCGTTCAGAAGGAGATAACGCTGCTCATGCGGCTTTCCTCCTGGTCAGCCTTTGAAGACAACAGCGTTTCCACCACGCAGAGAGGCTGGAAGTGTGTTTTTGGTGGCCAAGATTAAGTAATTGTTCATAAGATGAATAATTTGCCGCCTGAGAGCTTTACGGAAACGGTTTATCGCAGGAAAACATATATATGCATCATATGCGCCGGCTCCCTTAAAAAAGACAAAGAGCATTTTCCTGCAATATAGGAAGTGCCAGGACCCATTTGGAAACAGATGAACCCTCCATTAGGTCATATGAAACCCTTCCATTTCCTTGAATTAGCGTGATGCAATTGCATGACAGAGGGCATTGTGGGTCAATAAAAGAAGAAGACTTGCACTCATCCTATAATCAGCGCAAGCCATCTCTGGACCGATAAGCCCGTGCACTCGGCGGCAAAGTGCTACCCAGGAAATATGATTAGATACAAGCCTGTGTCGCTGGCAGCGGAGAGGTTGCTTTATTTGAGGTCTTATGTAATGGCGTACACTCGTCAGCTTTGGAGAAGAGGGGCGTTAATAACCACGAATGAGATGCAGGAACAAGACAAAAGAAGCTAATGAAATATAAGACTAGCTGCTGGGTGCATTTTTCATGGGCGAACCCCTTTGTTTCTCTTGCTGAGGGATTTTTATGTAAAAAGTGCAATTAGGTAGGCGTCATAACTCTCTAGATTAGTAATTACTGCCTCATTTCTCTAGAGGACTTGGAAATTAAAGGAGGGGGGGTCTTTTGTTTTGCTACATTTTGCCTAAAGCTCCTGAAACTCTTTCTAAGCTTTTCATCCGAGCCAACGACAAAATACAGCATGCTATTTTAAGTCTCACACGCTACTTTTGCAGGACAACGTGTGGTTTTCGGGTGCTGACCGGCGTGTGCTGACTGTTTTGGGTTGTTTGGTTAAATAAAGGTTCGTCTGTACGCAGAGAAACGCATGTGTCATCATTTTAAATGAGTACTGGAGTGTTTACAAGACCTAAATGCAGAAAGGCTTTAAAACTAGGAATCAGAGGCTCAGGTTATCGTTCTGCATTTGCAAACAGTTGTAATTGCAGAGCTGTTGCACAATGCTTATCAAGCTCTTTTCAGTATCAAGCTCATGTGCTAACAATGTAAAAAGGTATGGCCGGTGCACTACGGAATGTTTCTTACAATACTTCACAAACAAGCGAGATTTATGCAAGCAAATTATTTATGCAGATTGCTTGCAGTTTGGCAAGTTTCATCAATTAGCACCAAAATATTTCAATACATCTCTCTGTCATAACTGATGCCTGTCATTGAAGGATTGCGTTTTATGAAGCAAAAAAGTAATTAATTATATAATGACCATTCATTTCTGCTTGTAGTTTACTTGTAGTATTGTGGATAATTGCTAACTATATGGTCTACTTTCATGTTGTTGTTTTTTTTTTTATGGAGCTTGATGGAGGTGAGTTTTGGGAAAGTCCCTTCTGCTCACCAAGGCTGCATTTATTTGTTAAAAAAATACAGTAAAAATAGGCAACATTGTGTAATATTATTACAGTTTAAAATGAACTTTTCCATTCAAATATATTTTAAAATTTAATTTATTCCTTTGATGGAAGGCTGAATTTTCAGCATCATTACTCCAGTCTTGATCACATGGTCCTTCGGAAATCATTCTAATATGCTGATTTGATGATTAAGAAATATTTATTTTTATCATAAATGTTAAAAACAGTTGTGCTGCTTCATATTCTTATGGAAATCATGATGCATTTTTCCAGGATTTTTGGATTAATAGAAGTTCAAAAGTTTTTATTAAAAATATAAATATTTTATAACATTACAAATAATTAATTTAATGTGTTAAAAAAAACACAAATAAATATTTATATAAAAATACATATAAAAAATTATATATAGACAGATAGATAGACAGACAGACAGATAGATAGATAGATAGATAGATAGATAGATAACTTGCAATTCATACTTTTCCCCCGCAAATGTGATTTTATATCTCGCAATTCTGACTTTTTTTCTCACAATTCGTACTTTTTTCAGAATTGAGAGGTATAAACTCATAATTGTGAGTTATAAAGTCCAATTTTGAGAGAGAAAAAAGACTAATATATTCTCATTCTAATATGCTGATTTGATGATCAAGAAATATTTCTTTTTATTATAAATGTTAAAAACAGTTGTGCTGCCTCATATTTTTATGAAAACCATGATGCATTTTTCCAGGATTTTTGGATTAATAGCACTTCAAAAGTTTTTATTAAAAATAGAAATATTTTGTAACAAATTATCAATTTAATGCATCCTTGCTAAAAAAGGTATTCATTTCTTAAAAAATAAAATAAAAAAATAAATAAATTTAAATAAATATATAATATAATATAATATAATATAATATATGTATATAAAAAAATACATATATTCTTACTTTTTTCCGCAAATGCGAAATTCTGACTTTTTTTCAGAACTGCAAGACATAAACTCATAATTTTGAGTTATAAAGTCCAAAAAAAAGGAGGGAAAAAAGACTGATACTATTTTTCAGAATTGCAAGTTTGTACCATGCAATTCTGAGAAAAAAGTTACTATTGTGAGATAAAAAGTCACAATTGCCTTTTTTATTTTTTATTTAATAAAAAATGGGCTTCCATATCAGACTTATGAACAGTAGTGTATATTGTTGTGAAACATGCAAAACAAATAAGTGGCATTTTCCCCCATTCATTAATTCATAGAAGGTTCAAATCATGAGGAATCAGATCACCTGAATATTTTCCAATTAGAAAACAAAAAAACAAAAAAAAAAAACACCATTAACTCAAACTAAACTACTAAAAGGACTCATTCTGAACTTCTATAGCTTTCTTATGTCAGGCTGAACACATCTGATCACACAAGAGTAAAATCCATGAGGCGTCCATCTCTCTTTATATCAAATAACAAGATAAAACAGCAATGCTATGACCCTTTATTTATCTGACCATAAATGAACACGATTAATGTAAATCCTGCACTAATGCTGATCTGGGATGACAATCCCCTGCTCAAACTCATGACAGAAGTCAGTGTGTCTGATATCTCATCCTAAACGCTCATATTAATCTCCCTCACAATGACATGATGCTGATTAGCAGTCAGATAAAAGCCTGAGCTCCAGTAATGACTTTCATCCCAACACACACTGATTACATTAACTCATTGTTACGGGATAATGCGGAGATTACTGTATAAAGTCAACTGTGCTTAGTTTTGTTTTCGCAATACGAGCATTATAGTAAAGAGGCGGTCTGTGCACAGATCAGTGCTATTTCTTGGTTCATTGCCTCTCAGATGTGCAATAATGTGCTGGCTTTTTACCCTTTTTAATATATTGTGATAATTAGTGCTGTTTGCTAAAGTATCACTGTTATTATTGCTCATTATTATTGTTAGTCATTTGAACAAACCACTTACCCTAAATATAATCATTTCAGAGTGTAACTTACCCTGTACATTATACTGAATTACATTTATGGGACAAGAAATAGAGAGAGACCCTGGAATCTTTTTTTTTTTTTAATAGAAAATGTGAAAATGGCATCTTTATTTGCATATGTAAATGAGCTGTGCTGAATGCTGGGACAGTATTTGTGAGCAGTAACATGGCCAGATGATGAGCTAACACAATACAGACAGAGAAACAGAGAGCTGAAGCGTTTGATATGAGACAGGCAGGCTGTGGAAGTGTCGGGACAGTAGGTTTGTTGGTGTGTGTGTGTGTGTGTGTGTCCTGTTCACACCTCCAGCTGTCTGCACATCAAACGCAGGCAGGCCTGTGTGTGGCTGCGCATCCCGTCGCCTGCTTCCTCTCACTGCTGTCTGTGGGTCTCCTCACAGCAGCACCAGCACATCCATTAACCCATGCAAATAAGACTTACACCTGACAGCCTCAAGAGTGTGCACGCTTAATTCTGCCACAGAATAAAACATTTAAAAAGATAATTGCAGCCTTTGATATTTCAGATTCTTTTTCTGACAATTCTGAGAGTAAAAAAGTCAGAATTACAAGCTAACCCACAATTCCAAGACATAAACTCATGAGGAAAAAAAGGTCAGAACTTTGTGATTAAAAAGCTGCAATTACTTATTTTTGAAAAAAAAAAAAAAAAATTTGTGGCGGAAGCTCCTTTTATTGTCTCACAGTTAGGGCTTTTTGTTTATATCTCAGAATTTTGAGTTTATGTCCCACAATTCTGAAAAAAGTCAGAATTGTGAGACATAAACTCAGAATTTCAAGGGGAGAAAAAAATTAATTGTAAGATGAAAAGTCACAATTACCATTTTTATTTGCTTATTCTGTGGCAGAGTCAAGCTCCTTTTTAGCTCGCAACTCTTGACTTTCTATAACAATAACGAGTCAATATCTCACCATTCTGGAGGTTTTTTTTTTCCACCACGGAATAAACGATTAAACAAAAGGTAATTGTGACTTTTAATCTCATGTTTAGGACAATAAGATAAAAACTGCAATTTATTTATTTATTTTGGCAGAAGCTCCTTTTTTTTATCTCACTTTTTTTTTTTTTCTCGCAGTTGTCAGTTGAAAAGTCAGAATTGTGAGGTATAAACTCAGAATTTCAAGGGGGAGAAATATGAATAGTGAGAATAAAAGTCAATTTTTACATTTTTTTTTATTTTTTTTTTTTTTTTACATTTTGTAGCAGAAGCTTTTTTATCTCAGAGTTTTCCCCCACCCACAAGTTTATATCTCGAAATTATTTTAGTTTATGCCCTGCAATTCTGACCCCCCCCAAAAAAAAAAAAAAATCTGTAAAAAAGTCAGAATTGTGAGATTTAAACTCAGAATTTCACAAACAATAAATAAATAGTATTCAGATATAAAAGGTCACAATTTTTTTGTGGCATTTAGAAGTTTATATTTCTTAATTATGAATTTTCTTCTTGGAATTTGGAGTTTATACCTTGCAATTAAAAAACAGTACAATTGAAATATGAGATATAAACTTGTAATTGCAAGCTATAAACTCACAATGCAATTCTAAATATATATATATCTTAATTCTTACTTTTCTTCTCAAAATGACTAATTTTAAATGAGATGATGAAAAAAGTAATTGTCTAATTGTAAGATATCATAGTTTATATTGTGAAAGACAATCGAGTTACTTGCCCATTTTACCTAAACACTGGTGTGTTGATATATACATTTGTTATTTAAACAGTTAACATTTTAGATCCTATGCAGAATGATAGAAGAGACGTAACTTCACACAAAACCAGCACTTAGGGAAATTGAGCATTATGTGCAGAGACATTTTAATGCCGCTCTTGATTTGTGAAAAGCTGCTCAATATACCTGATTTCACCCCATTACTTAGCTGAAAATGAGCTTATGAAAAGAGGACACTATTGGTTCTGTGAATACAAATATATCTCTGTGGTTAATAAAGTAACATTTAATGGACTGAAATCCATCATAGCAGATGTTTTTATTCAAACCATTAACCCTTTGTGTCCTCGTCCGCCTGCTACATCATTGCTTAATGACACAGAAAAGGGAAAAGCTTCATTAATCATGTGAAGTCCTGACTGAGCTTTTCTCTGATCAATTTCTAGCCCTCAGTGTCGTTTAGAAGCAATGCCCTGATTTTTCTGTTACGCTTTCATAACGTCTGGACAGAGTAAGGACAGAGTAAAGGTTAACATCTGGCATAATTCGCCAGGGTTTACAGCAGGCCGCTGCGTCATTTTTGCTCCTAGAGGCCTAAAGAAGGTGAACACGGTAATGGATATTAAAAATGTTACACAACTAAATTACGGGCTAATTTAAAAAAAAACAAAAACAAACATTGAGCCTCATCCATGAAACATGAGCACAATGGCTTTCTGTGTGTTTTGTATATTTCTAAAATGCAAAAACAATTCAATATAATAAAGTACTGACAGTTTGAAGTTTATTTTAAACTATATTTCTGTAGCTCATTATATTGATTGTCAGTACATTAAGTCAATAACCGGCACATAAAATAAGTACGTGAGTAAATATAATGACTGCATTCAAATTAACACGTAAATTGATATGTGAGCTGACAGCTGGTATCAGGATGTATTTACTGATAACACATCTTCATGTCATCTCCAGTAACTGAAGCATAAAAATCTTTGCTCTGCCTCACTAATTAAAGGACACAAACTTTGAGTGTTAATAAGCCTCTCGCTGCGTTTCTAAGTACGTAAGGAAGAGAAGGCACAAATGCCGTCTGATCATCCCGCTTTCGGCTCCTGACCTTCACGTCACTAGTACTCTTGAAGAAGATGAATAATTCAGCTCTGATAATTAGTTTACTCAAATGACTTTCCCCGCTCCCATTTGAGGGTCCCTCTTTTCATTTACCTGTGTATTAGCCCCAAAAACAAAAGGTCACTTTTGGTAATGAAAGTATTTACTCCAAATACTTTATCTCAGCGTCTCTTGTGAAACTTACAAAAGGTTTCGTTATTTACATCTTCTAAAAATAAAGCTTTCAAAGGGGGTTGTTGCATGGCATAAAATAATCAGTTTGAGTTGCTCAAAGTAACCTACCAGTGAACAGTTCTTTACCAAACTTTTTTTCCCTTAGTGAAGAATAATTTAGTTTCTCAATTTAAAGAAGAAAATAGTGAAGAAAAAAATCCGAATTATGAGATTAAAAACTCAATTGCAAGAAAAAAGTCATAACTGTGAGATAAAAAGTCAATTACCTTTTTTTTTTTAAATTCAATATTCCAAGGCAGAAATAAGCTTCTACACTATTCAGATTCAAGAAATTCATGTATTTCACTGTTCCTGCATAGAAATGCACTTATAAGAGTACAAATATTCCATGTTGTCTCTCAATTAATATGATGTAATGCAACATGCTTGCACAATAATTATAATATAATTGGAATGATGTTTTGAGTAGTTTGACATGGATTTAACTCTTGTGCTGTGCTGAAAATCCCTTCCCAGTCCAAAAAATGCCCAGCCTTGCATGTAAATCTCTCATTATGCTATATAATTACCAAATATTGGATGCAATCTTTTTGCAAACTTCTTTCAATTAGCACAGGTTTTGTATTTCTTTTTGGAACTTATTGATCATAGTCCTGATTGATCTGAACTTATCCACCTTATTTTTCCAACATGGAAGTAAGACGTTTTCTGTGAATGTGCAAGACTTCTGGGTCACGCAGTGGAAAGATCACGGGTTCTTGAAATTCTTGAACGTTTGTGAATCTGAAAAAACAATTGTTTTTTTTGGAATGTTTCTGAAAATAAACATACATAGATACAGGTTTTCTGGAAAAAAAATCGTATTATTCCTTCTGGTCCGTTAATGTGTTATTTCGCCAACATGTCGTGCCCTATCCATCCTAGCTTGCTTGATTTACGTTACGTTACGTTACGATACGTTACGTTATGTTATGCTAGATTAACATGGAAGTAAGCTGTTTTCTGTGAATGTGCAAGACTTCTGGTTCATTAGCTGTTGTAGGGTAAATGGTAAAACTGTTGGCACTACAAACCAGTGTGTTCATAATTAAAATAATAGATCAAAGTAATATGGTAAGACACACTAATTTGCAATATCAAGCAGCAAAACGTGCTGTTTTGTACAGCTGAAAATAGCTGGAAGCAAATGAGACCAGAAGCCTGACCTGTAAAATTTACAAATGGCCGCTCTTACGAGAAAAATAAGGTGGATACACCTCTGTTTTTGAGCAAAAAACAAAAAAACAAAAAATGATTTGTGATTAATCCTGGCAATATTTACTCAAAAACTAAGGTGCAATCAATCAATTACACAAAGAAATACAACATAGATCTATCTATCTATCTATCTATCTATCTATCTATCTGTCTATCTATCTATCTATCTATCTATCTATCTATCGATCGTCACCATAAAGCACCATAAGTGTAACACAGTGAGGAAAACAGTCTTACAGAAATACTGTGTGAGCAAAATCTGTATGCTTTAGTTCAATGCAATAACATTTTTAGGACAAGTAAAACCCTCTCCAAGTCAAAATGACCGGAACACAAAATGAGGGTTAATCACATTAAATTGCTCGACAGTTTACACTGTTTCCATTTTGTTTCTTTAAAGCGAAACATTGGCATTGACACTTGATGTAATCTGTATTACATAAATTCGAAACACTAATGAAAACAACTGTCAGACTTCATTAAAAGTTTTCTTACTGAACAACAAAGAAGAACTTTTTTCTGCTATAAAAACCTTTTGTGTAATGGAAAGATTCCATAGATCTTAAAAGTTGGAACCCAGGGACTTAGCTGGATGCCTTTGTCCATAATAGAGATTTCCAGGCACAAGTTATTACTTTCTATGAGTCAATTTCCGCACAAGAGTGCCCTCTGGCTTCGAGTTTGAATGAAACACTGCATGAGAGTGTCTAGCGCTTCGTAATGTTCACACCGCCTTGTCAGACCATATGTCAGATCATAACATCAGATCACACATTTGCCTAAAAAAAGTGCAAGAGACAAATTTACTTAAATTCTACACCCATTATGGAACCAAATATTCCAAAAAAGAACCTTTGTTTTTTTGAAAGTGAACATACTATTTGTCTAGTATGATCAAAGACTATAGAATACCCAAGACGTGTCATATAGTTTTGAATGGGGAAAATGCAACGCTCATTATGGCTGCTCAATCGCAGGAAGCCCCACCTTCAGAATAAACGAGCCAATCGTTAATCAGTAAAGTCAGCGCATCACGCAGCTGCCATTGGAAGCCCCGGTTGCGGGACTGCGCATGCACGATGGCTGGTCTAGCATGAAAAATAAGCTTTTTTAATGCTATTTGAACAAAACAAACAACATTTATGATACAGTTGTTGTCAGATTTCGAATATGAAATTTAATCGTAAGCTTAATGAACTGTTTTGGAGAATTTGATGTTTCCCCATTCAAAGAGATAGAAGCTACACTTGCATTCCAGAGAGGCGTTTCAAAGATGGCCAACGAGTGAAATGACTTGCTTTAAAGTGACTTTGGTATGATGTATATAAGAATGTTCTATAGACTGGTCACTAGAATTGGTTCCATTTCAGTTATGATTCTGCCTTAGAATGTAGCAGCCTATGTCAGAATCAGAATCAGAATCAGAATCAGAATCAGAATCAGAAAGAGCTTTATTGCCAAGTGTGTTCACACACAAGGAATTGGTCTTGGTGTTAGATTACAATGTAGGAAATAAACAGCAGGGCGGATGACAAGGTTTTGGGCCTCTGCTCAAATAGTGTTTTGGCAGTAAAGCCATAGAAGAACTATTTTTGGTTAGCCAAAGAACCTTTCAGTGATCAGTTCTTAAAGAATTATTTCATCCAAAAATGAAAATTATCCCATTCCTTACTCACTCTCAAGGCATAGATGTGTATGACCGCCTTCTTTCAGACTAATGCAATCAGTTATATTACAAATTGTTCTGGCTCTTCCAATCTTTATAATGACAATGGGCAGGTGTTTCTTTTCAACGGTCCAAAACAAGTCCAATAAAATGCATCCATCCATAATAAAAAGTGCTCCACACAGCTCCAGGGGGTAAATAAAGGCCTCCTGTAGCAAATCAATGTGTTTTTGTAAGAAGCATATCCATATTTAAAATGTAATAATCACTCCAGAAGCAGCTCCAGGCGGATGACGTAGGATGTCGGTGTTGCGCACGCGTCGTTGAGAAGTGACGAACATGGATTAGAGCAGTGGATTAGAAGTACAAAATGAGAATTTGTAAAGAAAAATGTTGGAGGATTTCGATATAAGCCAAGAGGAGACTGTTTTTTTCCTTTGCTAAAGTCAGGACACTTAGCTTCTTTTGCTCCTGTAAACAAATGTTGGTTTTCCTGAGACTCACAGGCGCATACATCCTACGTCATCCGCCTGTATGACTGTTAGCGCAAGCCAGAGAAAAGTACAAAAATTTTCTCCAGTTTCAGCTTAAAAACTTAAGTTCAGCAGCTGCCTTAAAAGTTTTAAGTTAAATCATCTTAAAAGTACAAGTCATTTCAACTCACTACAATAAAATACATTTAAATGACTTTTAAGTAAATTTAACTTAACATTTTAAGGCAGCTGCTAAACTTAAGTTTTTAAGTTGAAACTGGTTAAAACTTTTTAGTGTATATACGGATATTATTCTTACAAAAACGCATCGATTTGCTATAGGAGGCCTTTATTCACCCCCCGGAGCCTGTGAGGCACTTTTTAATATGGATGGACGGACTTTACATTTACATTTATTCATTTAGCAGACGCTTTTATCCAAAGCGACTTACAAGTTACAACTTTATTGGACTTGTTTTGAACTGCTGTCCAGAAACACCCGCCCATTGCCATTATAAAGCTTGGGAGAGCCAGAACAATTTTTAATATAACTCCGACTGCATTCGTCTGAAAGAAGTAAGTCAAGTAAATCATGGGCTATTTTTTATTTTTGGGTGAACTAGCCCTTTAAAACAACCTTTTTGTGTTTCTTAATGTGAAGAACATTTTATATTCTAAAGAAACCTTTGGTGGAATTAAAATGTTCCATGGATGTTAAAGTTTCTTCATGGAAGCATCAATGCCAGTAAAAATCTTTATTTGTGAACTCTGGTTTTCATGTGTTCTCTTCAGCAATGACAAATGCTTCTCAATTTCAACACCTTTAAGAAGTCAGCTGTCTCAGATATCCTCTCCATCACCCCCGTTTTCTCCTCCAACTCTGATCCCACCTTCCCCCTTCCTCTCTGCGTTAAAACACACCAATGCTTTCTCCTTTGATGTAATGGTGCTATTTGCTTGACAAAAGCTGCTCATCCTAAGCCATCTCTTGTGTTTATGGCTCTTTGTGTGAAACCCAGCAAACTCCTACAGATCACCCCCCGGCTTTAGTCTTCATTCACAAGCTTTCAGAATCACCCTCTCTGTACATTCATGACCTGAGAAGTCAGATTATGCAGTGTGAAGTACGAATTGATGTCTCTGCGTGTCATAAAGTTTCTGAAAATGCCTCACAACTGTAGTAAAACCTCTGTAAACACGGACTTACAAATAAAAACGCTTATGCCTTAAGGCCTATAAATGCTGTAAGGTGCATGCAATGGTTAGAGGGGAGCAATTATAATTACATTTCTCACTGGTGTTGCTATGTGGTTGCTTAGCGGTTATGGGTGGTTTGTGCTTTCTGGTGGTTACTTCAACCAGTAAGCACCCAAAACATCGAAATAAAAATTCACACACTCTTAAAAATAAAGGTTCTGTAAGGGAGTTTTCGAAGCAATACCAGAACCAAGAACCATTTTTTGTTCCTCAAGAACCCACGGTGAACAGTTCTTGAAATATTCTTTTTTCTTAGTTTGAAGAACATTTCAAAAAACCCTTTTTCCCGCCAAAAAGAATATTTTAGGGAACAAAAAGGTACCTTGAATGTTAAAGGTTCTTTACGGAATCTTAGATGCCAATAAAGAAACTTTGTTTTTAAAAGTGTGTAAGTTCAGAAACCATTAGTGATAATATCATTATGAATTCTACCCTTGTAAATGTGCCTTCTAAATGGTTTTCCTAACTGAAGGAGTTTGTTGAAACTGGGCACTGGACTCTAAAATGGCTTATCCCCTTCTCTAGCATAAAATCATGTCATTTTTCTTGTTTTATTGGCTGTTGGCGAAAACTGTAATTTTAATAGCTTTGAAAAATGTCTCAAGAAGCTGCATTCAAGTTTAATACTTTAGCATTAACTCTGACATATGAACCTCTTCCTCCCTGATTATTATCCAGCTGACAACCGAATCATGACTTGAATAAATGCATGAACCGCACTGTGATTTTTTTTTTATGAATGATGACCAAAAACATCTATGCTGCATTTAATATGAATCTTATATTTTGATGCGATGACATTCTAAAAGATGACATAATGGAACATTCTGGAAGAAGAATGATGTGTATTTTAAAGTATTGTAAGATTGATTCATATAATAATTGCGTTTAGTTTGCCTAATGGCTCCATATTATTTAAGTTAATTATTGTTGGTCATAAGCCAGTAATAATAAGAGGGTTGCTCCATATGAGCTACTACTTGTTTAAATTCTAACCCAAATGAGTCATTGAATCATTTTATAGACAGGATAACTGAAATTAAATGAATGAACCAGTTCGCTCAAATGAATCAGAATTCCAATGCTTTGACAAAAAAGTAGGTTGTTACTGTAAAATGTACATTTTGGAACAACAGGCTATTGTGAAAACAGCTGATCTAAAAATATATTATACAATTAGTGATTTTTTTAAAGTTAGTTAGTCCCAATAGGTTAAGTGGAAGCTGAGTTCCACATACTCCCCGCATGTGTTTATTACATACTTGCAGTCGACACTCAGAATCCCGCTGCAACATGTGCTTATTGATTTTGGCCTTTTTTCTTTTACATAAGCCAGGCTGACTCGCAGCTCCAGGCAGACGGGCTGATGTAAATATAGATCGAAAAGTTCCCTGCATCCGCGCCAGAGAAAGCGCACCATTGAGTCCTGACAACAACCTTTGCTGAATTCTGCCTAGTGCACTTATAGAACTGACATCCATGGGTTCACAAACAATCGGTGCCAAGTCTGAAGTCGAGCTGAAGTTGGAGGCATGAAAGGTGACATTTGGTGAGCGCCAGAAGCGAGTTTCGAGCTCGGTGGAGGAGTTTGGAGAACTCGGGAGAACTTTAGAGAAGATGGAGGCCTTCAGCGGTGCAGGGCAGTGGAACTGCAGGGGATGCATGTTCAGAACAGACTCTTCCTCATGCCTCCTGTGACTGATCCGCTCGCTCAAACTTTACTTCTGTTGTGTCGACGCCACAGATTGCCATAAACCGTGGCATATGTACCATGAAAAATAATACATTCATAAATAATTTTGTTTTACAATTGCCTAACCTGTATCACATTCATGTCTAGGATTTAAAATCATTTTGTATATCTTAGAGGTGTGGATTAAATTACTTTTAACCCTATGAAGCCCACTGTATCATATTATATATGCAAATATCTTAGGCCTCTAAATTATCTATATAATCAAAACATTGCTGAAAAATGTGCATAATCTACTACATGCCTTCTGTTGACTAATATAATTTACATTTACATTAAGACATTTACCAGACGTTTTTATCCAAAGCGACTTACCAAAGAGGACAATGGAAGCAATCAAAATAAACAAAAGAGCAATAACATGCAAGTGTTATGACAAGTCTCAGTTAGCCTAACGCAGTACAAGTAGCAAGGTTTTTTTTTAAAAAAATATATAATAAATAAAAGAAAACAGACAGAATAGAAAAAGAAAAAGCAAGCTAGTGTTAGAGGCCTTATAAAAAGAACAAAGAAGATAGTGTTATTATGCATTTATTATAATTTTTTTTTTTTTTAAGAAAAAACAAGCAGTTGCCAGTAATATTTTAAAATGAACACTTACTGAACTGAATCAACTCAGGTTTACTTGATTATCCATACTTATTATTAATTCATTAATATATCTGACCCTGGACCACAAAACCATTCTTAAGTAGCACGGGTATATTTGCATCAATAGCCAACAATAAATTGTTTGGGTCAAAATTATTGATTTTTCTTTTATTCCAAAAATCATTAGGATATTAAGTAAAGACCATGTTCCATATAGATATTTTGTAAATTTTCTACTGTAAATATATCAACTAGTAATATGCATTGCTAAGAACTGCATTTGGACAACTTTAAAGTTGATTTTCTCAATATTTTGATTTTTTTTGCACCCTCAGATTCCAGATTTTCACACAGTTGTATCTCGGCCAAATATTGTTCTATCCTAACAAACCATGGAAAGCTTATTTATTCAGCTTTCAATTGACCCTTATGACTGGTTTTGTGGTCCAGGGTCATATATTATATGTTTAGTCTGTTATACTGTTATAAAGATCTCATTGATTTACATTACAAATTTCATTATTTCATTAAATATAAATAATATCAGCATAGGCACCAATTTGGACCTCTATAGAAAATGGAGTTGTTTTTTTCCTCCTTGATTATTAGCTCTATATTCTTCTATATCATATGTGCCATAAATTCCTGAGGTATCAAATATGATACTCAAAAACAAGTAAAATAACAAATAAAAAGTTCCATTTAAAATTATTTTTCTGACTATTATTACAATTATTAACAGTTAACCTATCAAAATAAACCATGTAACATATTTAATAAAGGTGTATCAATGCACATTCTCCGCCAGTCCTGTGTAAACTATGCCATGCAAAGTTTATTTATTAATTTATTTTTAATATCGTGAGATGGCGGAGCACAACAAGGCAGTCTGAAGTATTGTAGCTGCTTACTTACACAATCTTACTTGTCTCAATCTGCTCAATCTTGGTGATGTCCCTAAACAATGTTATAATGGACTATTTCACATCCAGAGATGAAAGGTCGGATGATGAAGTTACTAAAGAGGAGTCCGATGACAGTCTTATGTGCATAGTGTGCGAACAGTTGCACTGCGCTCGCTTTTCTAAATGTAAACTACAAGGTACACTATTCGTGCTATTTGAACATACAAGGGGTGATCAAAAGTTCGGAGACTATGCCCATGATAAACAACGGAAAACAGACGTTGCAGTATAATGCTCCTGACTTGACAGACAGCTCTCGTTAAACCCGTCAACTGAAAGTGAAAGCCGTCTCACTTTAAACCCATTTTTCTCAAAATTCCATTCCCGAAAATCATAGCTATCAGCCAAACTAAGATAGCCATAACTTCTGTTACGTTCAAGCTAAGGACAAAATAAAAACAGTTTTGGAAAGGCCTGAACCCAGCTGTCATGTGGTATCAAAACCTAAAAAAGGTAAAATTTCACCATGTGTTGGGTTTTCCTAGATTGCATTACATATATTGTCATTATCAATAAATTTTTCTTCCAGAAATGTTCCATTTGTTGTATGGAAAATAGAATGTTGCACCAAAACGGCAGTTAAATCAATCTCTTTGAATATTGTTCCATTTTAGAATTCTACATCCTTGTTCAAATTTGAATTACAATTATGCATTCTCTTTGCATATGCACTTCAAATTCAGAAATTTAATGACTTTTCCATCACATTTTGACTTCCACACAAGCTTGTCATGTAAAGACAAATACAGGCCAAACTTTTGCACATGTGCAGAACGGATTTAAACATGCTAAAATAGAGAAGAGCGTACTACTGTCTTATAAGAAGTTGAACGATTAACCACAGATCAGTGAAAAACTGATGCTACATTCTCACTCATAAACTCTTCCACTTTCCAATACACCCATTAAAATATCTAACGCTGACTGTTACTTTAAATGACCTCACACCTGAGACTGGATTAGGTGAAAAAATACAGTGAAATGTTTCAGTTCTGCTGCCAGTATTGATGCTGGTGATGTTTTGCAGTCCAGTCCTCAGGCTGTTGTTGCAGGGCTGTAGTGTGTGAGAGCTAATGAGTTCACTGTCAGAGTGGTCTTGATCAATTATTAACGGCGCTCCAAGTATCAGTGTCATAACTCCACTCAGCTTCAACTTCCATTTCCTACCGAGCATGACCGCATGACGGAGTTAAGACTCACCTTTCCTGTATTCCTCTCATGTTGCTCTGAACTCGCATTCCCTTCCTTATTTTGTCCTTCGACTTTTTGCGTCCTGTCCCTTTCCTCACACTGTCTTCCCACCTTTCTTTCCTTTCCATTCTAGTGTTATCATTCTCTCACATAACATTTCTTTTTCTTTCCACACAGCTCACTTTCTTTTCATTTCCAGGTTTACATCACTTCCTGTAATGTTTCATTTCCTTTCCTGCTCTTACAAATAATTTACAAAAACACATCACTTCCTGTCTTTGGCTCTTTTTTCCTCTTCTTTCTCTCATACCTTCCTTTTTTCCCCTTTCCTCACATCTCACTTCCTTTTTTCCTTCTCATTTCCCTTCCTATCTTCCAATCACATCTCACTTTCATCACCTTTTTTACACATATTACTTCCTTACCTTTTGTCTTCTCATACATCCCAGTCTGGCCTCTTCTTTCCTTCAGTTTCTTTTTTCTTCTCTAATGTCTCACTTCCTTTCCCTTCCTCTTTTCTCTCCTTTCCACCTCTTATTCATATTGAAAAATAAATATACTAAAATGTATTTAAAATACATTTATTTAATGCCAAGTATACTATAAATACATTTACATCGTATATGTGCTTAATAAAAATACCCTGCAGTTGTACTTTTAGCATACTAAACTGGTATATTTAAAGGAACACAAATAGCTTAGCATAGATCTTTGAATCAGATTAGACCAGGGGTGGCAAACTCCGGTCCTGGAGAGCCGCAGCCTTTCAGAGTTCAGCTCCAACCCTAAGTAAAACTCACCTGCCTGTAGCTTTCTAGTAACCCTTCAGACCTTGATTAGCTTGTTCAGGTGTGTTTGATTAGGGTTGAAGCAAAACTCTGCAGGGCTGCGGCTCTCCAGGACCGATGTTCGCTACCACTGGATTAGACCGTTAGCATCTCGCTCGATCTAACAGTCTAATCTGATTCCAATTATCTATGCTAAGCTATTTTCAAAAAAAGTGGAGTGTTCCTTTAAAGTCTGCTAAATTATAATAACTAATTTTGTACTTAATGCACTTTAATTGTATGGAAGTAGTGCTGAAGTGCAACTAAAGATATGCTTAAGTATATTTGATTGTGCTAAAGTGCAAAATATTTAAAGATCATACAATCCTCATCAACAGTGACATTAAAACATATTTTAGGCTTAATATTAAGAAATGTGCATTGTGCACAAGTAGTACTCCAAATAAAGTTTAATTACAATTTCTATCATATAAGTTTTAAGCGATATGTCAGTAAATATGTTAAAGGATAAGTCCACTTCCAAAACAAAGATTCACATATAATGTACTCACCCCCTTGTCATCCAAGATGTTCATGTCCTTCTTTCTTCAGTTGTAAAGAAATTATGCTTTTTGAGGAAAACATTTCAGCATTTTTCTCCATATAATGGACTGATGTGGTGCCCCAATTTTGAACTTCCAAAATTCAGTTTAAATGCAGCTTCAAACGATCCCAAATGCAGTTGTAAACGATCCCAGCCGAGGAAGAAGGGTCTTATCTAGAGAAACAATTGGTTATTTTCATTTAAAAAAATACAATTTAAATACTTATAATTCTCAAACTCTCATCTTGTCTTGCTCTGTGTATTCTGGCTCAAGACAGTTAGGGTATGTCGAAAAACTCCAATCGTATTTTCTCCCTCAACTTCAAAAATCATTTCAAAGTCATCCTACATCGCTGCAAAAGTACTGACCCAATCTTTGCAAAATGAACATGCAAAAAAGATCAAACACCCTCAACAAAAAAGGTAAAACAGCGAGGATGATTTTGAAGTTGAGGGAGAACATGAGATGGGAGTTTTTCGACATACCCTAACTGTCATGAACCGGAACAAAAACAGTCCAGGTAGAGTAAGACAAGATGAGCGTTTGACATTAAATAGTATATAAATTGTATTATTTTTATGAAAATAACCGATCATTTCACTAGATAAGACCCTTCTTTCTTGGCTGGGATAGTTTACAACCGAATTTGGGATCGTTTGAAGCCGCATTTAAACTGCATTTTGGAAGTTCAAAATCAGGGGACCATATCAGTCCATTATATGGAGAAAAATCCTGAAATGTTTTCCTCAAAAAACAAGTTCTTTACGACTGAAGAAAGAAAGACATGAACATCTTGGAAGACAAGGGGGTGAGTACATTATGAATCTTTGTTTTGGAAGTGGACTTCCCCTGTTAATAGACTTGAATTATATTTAGTATAAAATAAATACATTTTAAATCTATTACTTTTTTACTAGGGATGCCTCACTTGGTTTTCATTTCCTTTGTATATATATTTTTTCTCTTCCCTTCCTCACATCTCACTTTCTTTTCCAGTACTGTCTTCCTCTCATGTATCAGTTTATTTCCTTGTCCTATCCGTTTTTTCCCCTCATTTCTTTTGCCTTCCTTTCCTCACATCACTTCCTCTTCTACGCTCTTCTCATTTCACTTCCTGCTTCATTTCCTGTTTTACTTCCTTAAATTTTGTGTTCCCCTTACAACTCACTTCTTTTCCTTAACATTTTTTTGTCTTCATCTTATGCATCTCTTCTTTCCTCCTCTTGAGCCTCACTTTTATGTTCTTTCCTTAAATGATTTTTTTCCAGTTCCCTTCGCCACTTCCTTCCTTTTTTATTTCCTTTCCTGCTCTCATATCTCACTTCCTTTCCTCCTTTTGCATCTTACTTGAATCACTTTCCTGTCTTCCTCTGATTTTTCACTTCCTGTTCTTTCATGTCCTTACCTGTCCTTCTCCTAGACCTCACTACTTTTTCTTATTCACACGTTCTTTTCTTTCCTTTTCTTTTGTCTTGATCTCATGCCTTACTTCCTTCCCTTTATTTCTCTCACATCTCACTTCCTTTCCTCTCATTTCCACCCCCCTCCCCCCAATTATCATATTTTTTTTAACACACTCGGAGTCCAATAAAACGATTGATACAGATGATGTGTGGGCTGAGTGATATGCTTCTCTGGTGTGAAAGAGAGTAGGAGAGAGGGAGCGTGTGTAGTGTGCAATTAGAGGGGGCTTTTTCAGCGCGTTTCTGCCCTTTCAGAGAATATGATATCACTCACAGAGAATTTCCTGCTGCCTATATTTTTGGACACAATGTACCCAGGAGAGCATGGCAGACTGCAAAAAACACTGAGGATTCTGGCTTCCTTTGGAGAAGAACATTTCAGTGTCACATCAACACGTCTGGCCACATGCACAGTACAGATTCACACGGGCTTTGATGAACAGACTGACGGATGGGATACAGTGCAGTGCATTCTGGGAGAAGGTATACTGTCATGAAATCAGTACACAGCCCTCTGAGTTAGAGTCTAAAACATGCCTAGACTCCAGGAAAGACTATTCTTTTTACTTAGACTTTCTTTTTTACTCTTTATCTTAGCTCAAATTTCAAATTTTTTTTCAAATCTGTCTATCTACCTATCCATCTATCTTAGTGTATATTAAAATCAATTTCCATTCTAAAAAAAGATGTTTTTATTAGAGGTCTCAAATTTTTATATATCAGTTGGAAACAAAAACAAACCAGAAGGCTGCTTTGCACTGTTTTTGTAGTATTTTAAGCTATTTATTTGTAATTGTCTGCTTCAGACTGTATAGTTTATTTCTCCTGTGAATACAGAGTTCTCTTTTTTTCCTCTCTCTGTCTCTCTCTTAATGTCTCTCTTTGACCTCCCATTATGTGAGTGCATTGAATATGGAAATGTGAAGTCCACCCACTCATGTTTCTGGCTCTCTGGTCTGTGTGCTCTCAGCTGGGTTTTATAAAATTGCAGTTGGACTTCACAGCAGTGCAAGCAGGTGCCACTGGAAACAAAGAACAAACATTAGTTTTTCCCCCCCCTCCACCTAGCATTTGCTTTCTCTCATACACAGACACATCTGCTGTTTCTAAAGCATGTACAGTATGTAAAAAAGAGGCCTTTCAATGAGGATCTCTCATAATGAACAAATGCATCATTTCTTTTATCATCTGCCTTATCGTATGGGATGCAACAAAACAATCACTTATTGTTTTTATTTAGATTTATCATACAAAAAGTACTATGGCCATACCATGGCATTCTACCAGATCTGATATTTTTACTATTTAAAATAACTGTTTTCTATTTGAATTTATTTTAAAATGTAATTTATTCCAGTGATCAAAGCTACATTTTCAGCATCATTACACCAGTCTTCAGTGTCACATGATCCTTCAGAAATCATTCTAATATGCTGATTTGCTGTTCAGGAAACATTATTTTTATTATTATTATTATTATCAATATTTAAAACAGTTGCATACTTTTTTTTCAGGAATCTTTGATGAATAGAAAGATCCAAAGATCAACATTTTTCTGAATTAAAAAGTTTTTGTAACATTATACACTATACAATTCAAAAGCTTGGAGTCAATCTAACTTTTTTGGGAAAGAAATTATAGAAATTAATACTTTTATTTAGCAAGGATGCTTTAAATTGATCAAAAGTAATGATAAAGACATTTATAATGTTACAAGTTCTTCTGAACTTTCTATTCCTCAAAGAAACCTGGAATATTCTACTGTGTTCAACATAATAATAAATGTTTTTTGAGCAGCAATTCAGAATATTAGAATGATTTCTAAAGGATCATGTGAGTGGAGTAATGATGCAAAACAGTTAGCTTTGAAATCACAAGAATAAGCTAGATGAGTAAAGTTCGTAGACAAGCTTTGAAGTTGGCTTGAGAAAGCCTTGTTGGAAAGTTTAAAATAACTTTGAAAAGCTTGAAGTTTTAATTTAATTATTGAAATTGAAGTTTGAGACAGAGTGGGAACACACAGGTGTTTTTAGCATGAATCAGCATGTTGCTACCATGATTTGGGATGGTTTAACCATGCTGCTAGCATGATTTACCATAGTTTAACCATGTTGCTAGCATGATTTAACATGAATTAGCATGTCGCTAACATGATTTAACATGAATTAGCATGTTGTTAGCATGATTAGCAAATTACTAGCATGTTACTATCATGTTATTAGCATGTTTCTTCCATGATTAACATGTTACTAGCATGTTTTTAACATTAGCAAGTTACTAGCATGTTTTTATCATGATTAACATGTTACTAGCATGTTGCTCGCATGAATAGCATGTTACTAGCATGATTCTAGCATGATTAACATGTTGTTAACATGTTTCTTACATGATTAACATGTTTCTAACATAATTCTAACATACATGACATGTTTCTAACATGATTAACATTTTGCTATTATGTTTCTAGCATGATTAACTTGTAACTACCATGTTGCTAACATGTCTCTAACATGATTAGCAAGTTACTAGCATGTTTTTAACATGATTAACATGTTACTAGCATGTTGCTATCATGTTTCTAGCATGATTAACAAGTTTTCTAGCATGTTGCTAACCTGCTTCTAGCATGATTAGCAAGTTACTAGCATTTTGCTAACATGTTTCTAGTATGATTAGCATGTTACTAACATGTTTCTAGCATGCATAGCATGTTAATAGCATGTTACTGGCATTTTATTAACGTGTTTCTTCCATGATTAACATGTTACTAGCATGTTGCTAGCATGTTTCTAACATGATTAGCAAGTTACTAGCATGTTTTTACCATGATTAACATGTCACTAGCATGTTTCTAGCATAAATAGCTAACATGCTATTCGTGCTAGCAACATACTAGTGATTCTAGTATGATTAACGTTGTTAACATGTTTCTAACGTAATTCTAGCATACGTGACGTATCTAACATGATTAGCATGTTGCTATCATGTATCTAACATGATTAACATGCAACTAGTATGTTGCTAACATGTCTGTAACATGATTAGCAAATTACTAGCATGTTTTTAGCATGATTAACATGTTACTAGCATGTTGCTATCATGTTTCTAACATGATTAACAAGTTACTACCATGTTGCTAACCTGTTTCTAGCATGATTAACAAGTTACTAGCATGTTGCTAGCATGATTTGCAAGTTACTAACATTCTGCTTGCATGATTAGCAAGTTACTAGCATGTTTAGCTACATGATTAGCATGTTTCTATCATTTTGCTATTACAGTGGAAGCTTAAATGAGTCTAAATGGATTAGAAATAACACAGAAGGGAAGCTTCATTATAGTCTCAAGGGATTCTAGGAGTTTAGATTTGAATTTTGACAGCTGGAGTTTGAAGAGTCTTGGCTCACAGTAAATCTATGGGACTTTGGTGGATTTGATAGTCTGGTTTACGAAAACCGTAAGTCGGATCAGTCTGAAAAGATAAAGCACGCTGAGTCAGACCAGTCTGAAGGTCTGGGCTGAGTTTGGTGGTTCTAACTTGAAAGCTCTAGAAGATTGGTGTCAAAATTTGGCTCAGAAGAAGAATAATAATAAGCTTATATAGCATTTTTTTTTTTCAAGCCAACTTAATTACATTTCAAAATATATATTCAAATAGAAAACAATTATTTCAAATAGTAAAAATATTTCAAAATTTGTATTATTTTTGCTGTACTTTGGATCAAATAAATGCAAGCATGGTGAGCAGAAGAGATGTTTTTAAAAAACATTAGCTGTTCAAAAGCTTTTGACTGGTTGTGTATATGAGGGTTAACTGACCAATACAATGGTACTACTATTGGTAAGTGAGAAAAGAGTATGAGAACAAGGGAGCAATGCCATCTTATATTGTTCCATAAAGGAGCTCTATTGATGTATTTCCCAAGTGTGCCCTTTTACACCGATCCAAGTCCAATTCCATAAATACTCATGTATTAATAAACAGCACAATCTGAAGAATGGGAAACTGATCCAAGATCAGCAGCGCTCGGAGTGAGTCGGTGTGCAACATGCCCAGACATGATTAAGAGGGCAGGTGGCTGCATAGCTGAGCGAACGACAGGCCTCTGCGCTCGTATATTCATTTACACCGCAGCGACTTTTGGCCAGAGACAAATACTTACAAAAATCACAAAGAACAAACACTCAATATTAAATCAGCGAGAGATGGTCTGCTGGTCTGAACTGGTTAGGGATGGTCTAAAAGGGTGAGATCAACAACAAAAAGTCAAGTTACATCAACATTCACTCCCATCAAATATACATGGAAAAACCTTCTCCAAGGCAGGGGAGGCACTTGGCCTCAGAGTCTCGCTAGGGACGGGTAAAGTGGCAATTCATTCAGCGGGGCATGTTTTCCTGATACCTAACCAGGAATCACAGCGCCTGGGATGTAGATGAGACTCTGACCCACTTAAGTCCACATTCACAGCTCTCCAACCTGTTACGATTGGACTGGAGCTGTTTTACCACTACTGTGAAAATCGATGGGTGTGACAGACTAGAGAAAGTCCAATGCAAATTCTGATGCAAAAACAGGTACTTCTCAGCTCAATGTGAGTCACACGTCTCGTCAGATGTGATTTCCAACCAGATTAAAAGTCAGAACAGTCTATTCAGCACTTGCCTCTGCATAAAAATGGAAAAAGCAGTATTTCTATTGGCTTTCAGTGGGATTCAAACGTCATCAAACCAATATGACTTCTGTTTTCCCATCTGTCTGGTTGATGCCCATTTCTTGTCCACACACACATTCTCTTTTTGGCAACTCAATGGGCCTGATGAAGCAGCTGGTGGCAGGAATGCACATGATGACTTGGCACATTCCCAGTGACTTTAATGCACTAAAATTAACAGCTTATTGTTGAGCTAGGCATTCACCGGAGGGCAACACCCTGGTCATATGAAATGTGTATTGTGTATCACAGAGATCAAGGCTGGATAGAATAATGTGTGTTTGTGTGTTTCACCCAGCAAGATTGCTTTTAAAACCTAGCCAGTTTTTGGGTGCAACACTTTGTCTTAGTTTAAGTTATGATATTATACTGTCATTCCTCTTGCTTTTATCTTGTTTATTCTTCTATTTTCTGTTAAGCTGCTTTGGAACTGTGTGTACTGTTAATGGTGCTATTCAAATACATTAAATTGAAACTGGATCGAATCAGACTTTAAAAGAAAGGCTTAAAGGTATAATGACATAGACTGTACACCAAATAATCTCTTGAGTACACTGCTGGCTGGACAATTGTTTAATTATAGACTAGTATTATGTAGAACCACATCAAAGACTATCCACTGATTTTAATACAATATACATGACTGTTCAAAAGTTTAGGGTCAGTATAAATTCTTAATGTTTTTGAAAAACATCTCTTATTCTCAACTAAGCCTGCATTTTTAAAATAGAAATCTGTAATACTGTGAAATATTATTGCTATTTAAAATAACAATTTTCTGTGAGAATATATTGTAAAATGTAAGGTGAATTTTCCGCATCATTACTGCAGCGTCACATGATCCTTCAGAAATCATTCTAATGTGCTAATTTGCTGCATAGGAAACATTTCTTATTATCAATGTTGGAAACAGTTGTGCTACTTAATACTTTTGCGATACATTTTTATTTTCACAATTCAAAGTTCAAAAGAACACTAATTATTAGAAATGGAAGTCATTAGTAACATTATTAAGGTCTTTACTGACACATTTGATCAATTTAAAGAAATCTTGCTGAATAAAAGTATCAATTTCTTAAGAAAACAAAAAAAGTCTGTACTTTCTTGAATGAAAATACGTGTCTCTATATACATTTTAATATATGCCTCTATATACATTTTTGCAACTCTATCACTACGTACTTTACTGCACGTTTCGCACAGTTTCAAAATGAAACGTTCTGAGAGTGGTGCTAAAACACGTTTTTTTATTACGTTGGCACATGCACGTATTGCTGCATTTTTTATTAAGCTGCTTGAGGTACATATTGTGGCTGTTCAGAATTCAGATATCCAGGGAGTGTCGCTAAAGGTTAATGCTCTGTCGTGTTGTAAATATCCCCTACACCAAACTGAACCCTAAACCCAACTGATGTGTTAACAAATGCAAAAGTGATATAAAAATGCATTTATTGATGCAGCCATGCTATTTTAACTTCCTTATGTGGATTTGGAGCTGTTTTGTCAAACTGTAGTTTCACAGCTCTTCATCACTCAAGTGCAATAGCGTATCGCGTGAGCTAGCGAGCAAACCTAATGAATTAGAAAACTCATGCATATGAAGCTACAACTCTGGACCACAAAACCAGTCGTAAGAATCCATTTTTTTTGAAATTGAGATTTATACATCATCTGAATGATTAAGCTTTCCATTGATATATGGTTTGTTATAATAGGACAATATTTTGAGATGCAACTATTTGAAAATCTGGAATCTGAGGGTGCAAAAAAAAAAATCTAAATAATGAGAAAATCACCTTGTCCAAATTAAGTTCTTTGCAATGCATATTACTAATCAAAAAGTAAGTTTTGATATATTCACTGTAGGAAATTTACAAAACATCTTCATTGAACACGATCTTTACTTAATATCCTACTGATTTTTGGCATAAAAGAATACATACAATGTATTTTTGGCTGCTGCTGCAAATATACCCACGCTACCACTGGTTTTGTGGCCCATGGTCACATATGTGATGACTACGTTAAAAAAAAAATTTTTTTAAATAGCGCAGGATGTTAAAACAGTTTTTAAGTCATGACATAGTAATCTGCAAGCAATTGTGTGAAAATTAGGCTTTATTAATCAAAACTCTGTACCTTTCACTCTGACTTTATCAAGTGATTTTCACATGGTGAACAATAAAACGACTGAAAACCAACACCCAGAAACCTTATTTTATTTATTTCTTTATTTTTGGTTAAATAAAAAATGAGTTCAACAATGTTAACAAAGAATACTGCCATAGTTTCAATTGACACCAAATGTGACCCTGGACCACAAAACCAGTTGTAAGTAGCACGGGTATATTGTCCTAACAAACCATACATCAATGGAAAGCTTATTAATTTAGCTTTCAGATGATGTATAAATCTCAATTTTAAAAAAAGAGTTGTTTAGAGGAAAGAATAAAAAACAAACACGAGAGATGTATGACATCAGAGGTTAAGGAAAGTCATAGCAAAACAAGTTACTGCATTTTGATACAAAATGTACAAATATTTCTTTTTATTTGAAAAGCACAATGAATAATTTATAATGAGACCAGGAACATGTATTAAATAAAAGGGTCCATTTTGATTTCATGGTCTTTTTTTCCCTGTACTTTTTGAGAAGACATGATTTTTCTCCTCCCTTTGGTCAAACTCTAAAAGGAGCAGAATTTGTACAGAAGTTTGTAAGAACATCACCCACCTCCAGTCTGAACTCCATCAAAAGACGAGCATCTTACAGACAGCAGCCGGTAACAGCCTGACACTGCAGACAACAGAAAATGACCTCAGATCAGTGAAACAGCACTACACATTCACACGTAAGTACTTTAAAGCATGACTAAAGCGCTCAGATAGGAGATGTTCAGATCGCTTTCTGCCCAAGCCGGATGACTTCGGGCTTCACTCCCACGTACGTACAAAATATCTCGTGGTAAAGAAGCCAGAACAGAGACTGACCTGAACCCTTACGCTTACATGTGTGTGTGTGTGTGTGTGTGTGTGTGCATGCTTAAGAACTCGCACACTGCCACGTTTTATCGAGACACACTCCACTGAAGAATGCCGCCCCGTCTAAAAAGCACATCACTCACTTCCTCTAAGCCGTTTAGGAGTGTCACCTAAGTCTCGATCGCTCGGTGGGCCCACCTCCATCACTTTGATCTCTGCTTTAGTTAATGCCTCTGTATGCCTTTAATACACAAGAAATATTGCAGGTTATTAAATGTTTTATGAACAGACGGGTCACACTCCTCCAGCTTCATGTGAACTTCATTAGTGGCGTTTATTCTCGAGAACACGTGCGTGAACAGACGTTAAAGTGCACTAATGAAATCAAACTTTCGACTGTGCTTTAATAACAGAAGTGGTCACCTGCTTGTATCCAAGCAGTCCCAGGTGTCTTCACGGTGCTGAATTATGACCTACTTGAGGCCAAAGGCAGTGTGCAACCCTTGACTTATGGCAGAGCCAGATTTGCGCAGTGTGGGCTGAAATAATTAGGCTTTTAAAGCTGACACGGACCATTCGGGGTCTCGTCACCCCACTCGTATTCAGACTTTGATCAGCGGCATTTAACGGGTGAACTACGAGTCGCAGATTCCCAGAATCCACTCTTCACTTAACATGACGCGACAGAGGAAATATTTACATTCACAATGTTGTAGCCGGATTTCACAGCCCTCTTAACTGCGAGGAAGTCTTTAATTGGTCGCGATAATGTGGTTTTACTTAAACACAGCACTGGTTTGCATGGAATGGCTGTTTGTGGTGACCAACGCAGCTGTGATGGCGGTTCTGGTTGGTGAAGCAGTGCCATGCAACAGGGTTTATGGGAGCGCACAAAGTGAAGCACTTTTCATAGTACTTGAACACTTATGAGTGTGTTTGTTGAAGGAAGGTGTTTCAAAATCTAGGGAGCTATGTTGACGACATCTAAAGACATCATGAGCATGCTTGAAAAAGGCTAAATGTAGGCACATAGAAGGCCATAATCCCATAATGCAGTGCGACAAGCCCAGGGATAATAACAGATCCAAGACAGTGGATGAAATGAGAGAAAGCTGATTTTAAAAATACTCATAATGCATTAAACATTAAAAATCATCAATTAAAAAAATATATATTTTTAAAAGATAAGCAATATGTGTGTGTTATGAATACAAATATTAGGTAAACTGCATATATATATATATATATATATGTTTGTGTTTACATAATGTACCGTGTGTGTGTGTATATATATATATATAAACACACACATGCACGTACATATTTAAGAAATACATACACCTATATTTATGTATAATATAAATCATATATAAAAATATTTCTTAAATATATAGATGCGTGTGTATTTATATATACATATAAATATACACAGTACACACACATAACTGATGTAAATAATGTATAATGTGTAATGTATATGTATATATATATATATATATATATATATATATATATATATATATATATACACACACCTCCAAAGTTTCATTCTGGATGTGATTAATTTTGATTAATCAGTTTGAAAGCACTAAGGGAGAGAGAGATTTATGTACACAAATATTGAGTAAATTCATTTAAATATCTTTAAAAAATATTTTATTTAAATTAAAACATTTTTTAAATATTTTAAAAATAACATTTATTAAAATATATATGTATTATTTAAAAATGTATGTAATAATTTTTTTTTAATAAAAATAAACATTTTAAGAAGTGTTAATTTTTTAAAAGTAAAATATTTATTAATTATAAATATTAATAAATTGGTAACACTTTACAATAAGGTGTCATTTAACATTAATGTATTAACTAACATGAACAAACAATGAACAATACATTTATTACACTATTTACTCATATTTGTTAATGTTAGTTAATGAAAATACAGTCATTCATTGTTAGTTCATGTTAGTTCACAGTGCACTGACTAATGTTAAACACAACTTGTGATTTTAATACTGCATTAGTAAATGCTGAAGTTAACATTAACTAAGATTAAGAAATGCTGTAGATGTATTGTTCATTCTTAGTTCATGTTAACTAATAAACCTTATTGTAACCAACAAATTAAATTAAACAATAAATATTTTTATTGATACCTTTTTCAATATGTCAATATATGTTACGCTTAAAGTATCAAGTCAAGTTTATTATGCGCATCACATAAAAAGCACTATGGTACACATTCTCCTAAATCACGTTCCATTTAGGATACTGTCTTATATAGCAGCTGCCTAGGCAGGCAGTAGTCTTTTTATGCATGCCTGAGTTTGCATATACGTGTATGTTTTGTATATGTGCAGGTGTGACAACACCTGTACAGCTGTGTCAGTAAACTGTGTGTCTAAACAAGCCCAAACATATTTCCGAGTGTCTTCCATTGTGTCTGTACCCACCCGTGTGTGCGTCCTATGCAGTGGGACCAGTGAGGTCAAATGTGTCGTCCTCTTGGCATACAGTATTCTCCAGCCGCAGGGGCTATAGTTGAGGGAGTGTGTGTGCTTACAGTAAGGCCTGGGAGAATGAAAACAAACTTGGCTTGGTGGTAAACATGTGGCGGTGCAGCCCGGGCTGGGACCGCTGACGTCTATAAATAAACCTCTCTGGGTTGGCTGTGAATCCATACAGTTGGCTCTAAGTGGATGATGTCATTCTTGGCTGGCCAGGAACAGTGTCACAGCACATCTGCACCAGGCCAAGTGGTACAGCAGCGGAGGAAAGTCCCGCTCCAGGACACAAAGCCTGACTGGAATGCAAAACATGACTATCACGCTCAGTATTTTGGTCTTGTTTTCTAATAGAAATATCTGAACATTCTTACATCAATATGCATTTACATGAGAATCAAAATGACATCAGTTAGGCTCGTTTTTGAGAAACGAATGAAATTAAGCTTTTGCTTAAAACTATGCCGTAATAAAAATAATCCTATTTTCCGTTTAAATTAAGTTTATTTTTCTAAACCCATTGGCAGATACTTTCACTTGCTTTAAAGAGATGAAACCCAAAAATGAAAATTACCCCATGATTCATTCACTCTCAAGCCATCCTAAACGTATATGACTTTGTTTCAGACAAATACAATTGGAGTTATACAGTGGCATGCGAAAGTTTGGGAACCCCATTGGGAAGAGCCAGGACATTTTTAATATAACTCAGACTCTATTCATCTGAAAGAAGAAAGTCGCATATACCTAGAATGGCTTGAGGGTGAGCAAATCCTTGGGTAGTTTTCATTTTTGGGTGAACTACCCCTTTAAGCATAAACTCACTTAATGTTGATGTATATTTTCAGAAAGCTTAATATCTTATCTCAATTTGCTTCTCAAGTAAATTTATCTTGATTTAAGATGTGTAGGTACTGGAAAACAGGACAAAAATACCAAGTAAGATCTCTTTTTCAGTGTGGAGGCTGAATTGACAATGTTATTGCAAAATAGACCATGAGTTTGCAGATGTAAAATATAGAAACAAAAGTTAAGGTCATGCATAAGAGACTGACACTGAAATGATTACTCACTTGGCATTGTTCTGCTTTAGGGGTGTCAAAGTCACGACCTGTGAGCCAAATACATCCTGTGCAGGAGTCCAATGCAGCCTGTGGGATGATTTGAGGAAAAGCGATTTTTTTTTTTTTTTAAAGATGTTGGTTTGTAACTGTTTTTACTCTTTTATTGTTGTTCTTGTATACATGTATTTTACCTATTATTTAGAGGGTTTTGATATTTGTTGCTGTTATGATTATACTTTTGTATTAGTTTGATGTAATCATACACATTTAAGTTAATATATACTGTATATTTTCTATGAATTTGTGAAAATTAAATGTTTAGGTCGTAGACTTCTATAAGATCTTGGGGGTTTTCTGCCTCGTCCTGCATTACATTTTCTTGCTATTTTATTGTTCATATTTAATAGCATGCAAAACTAAAAAAAATTAAAAATAATAATAATAATAATAATAATTATATATGTATATATTATTATTATTATTATTATTATTTTTAATTTTTAATATATATTTTGTTTTAATTATCATTTAGGTCATAAATTATTATATATATATATATATATATATATATATATATATATATATATATATACAGTATATATATATATATATATAATAATTTATGACCTAAATGATAATTAAAACAAAATATATATTTAAAAAAAAAAAACTGTGCATTAGTCAGCTTTGAAGTTTATGCAAATCACTATCGGCAGGAGAGACAACATGGACAGGTGTGAAGAAAAGCATTAGAAATAAAAGTGAATTACACAAGTCTCAAGTGAATAATTATTAGATATAAATATTTTAGGACTGATTTGATGCTGCAGGCCTGTAATTAACATTAACAGTCGGAAAGTTTCTTTTTTTAGGCCTAATTTTGGGCTAATGTTCATTTTAGATGGCTTATTAAAGCTGAAGTTCTCCCGCAATGAGTGGTTTTCATTTTCTTGTCAGTACTGTTGTGTGTTGTGCTTGCACTCTCCATTCTTTAACAAGTAATAAAATAGCTCACATAATGGAACATTTTGTCTAATCTGGCCTTCAACTGAGTTTGACAGCCCTGCTCTGTTGTCACATAATAAGTGTGGACAATTTGTGAAATAGGAGGTTGTGGTTATACGTGGTGTAACAAAATAGTTAAAAATCTGAGAAACTGAAATGTAAAAATATATTAAAAAGGTTAATGCAGATTCTTATGCCCAGATGCAATCAGTAAATAAGTGTTCATTAACAACTATAAAGCTACAAATCGAAACAGAAATCATCTCAAAGTACAAAAACCCTCTGGAAGTGTTGTTTTCTTGTTTTAAAAATAAAAAATAAATGAGTAAGAGAATTATTTTTTTAATTGAAGAAGCAACGTCTTGCAGAAGAGCGTGGTGCATTAAAACCATGAACTGGTTAATGAGCCCTCGCTTTACAATGACTTCAAATTCCCTAGAGTGGCGCAGAAAAACAAAGATTCCTTGAGCGTTGAGTTGTTCTTCGCACATGATGAAAGCAACTTTGCTCTTTGCTGCTTTTCCTCCTGATCAGAGTCAAACACATTCCCTTTGTAAGTTTAAGAGTACGACATCTCTCACACAGAGATGAGCAAATAACGGCGCTGCGATTACTACGCATTCTGTCAGATCTCGGATGTGCTTCGAGAAACAAATAAGAATTACAAATAAAGACTAAAAATACTACTACAATAATAACAATAGGCCTACTACACATTTTAATTAGATCTTAACCACACCACCAGTGCCAGTGCAGCAGGTAATGCATGATTGCACCTCAGTACTCCTGTTTTCTGCAATAATTTATTTAAAATGATCATTTGTGGCATTCTGAAGTCAAATATTTTTGACACGCTCTCAATTTCTAAATATACCACTTATGCTTGTATGTATCAGTCTCTTCCGACACTACCATTCAAAAGTTTGCAAATCATAAATTTTATGCCAACCAATGCTGCATTTATAAAATACAGTAAAAATTGTAATATTGTGAATTTTTATTGCAATTTAAAATAACTATTTTCTATTTGAAAAGTTGTGAATCATTAAGATTCTAGCTTTGTTTTATTTTATGCTCATCAATGCTGCATTTATTTTATTAAAATACAGTAAAAATAGCATCGTTGTGAATTTTTATTGGAATTTAAAATAACTATTTTCTATTTGCAAGTTCGAGAATCATTAAGATTTTACTTTTTTGTTTTACTTTATGCTCACCATTGCTGCATTTATTTGATAAAAAATACAATAAAAATATAAGTATCGTGATTTTTTATTTTCAATTTAAAATAACTATGTTCTATATGAAAGTTTGTGAATGATTAAGATTTTACTTTTTGGTTTTACTTTATGCTCACCAATGCTGCATTTATTTGATCAAAAAAAATACAGTACAAATAATAATATTGTGACATTTTATTGGAATTTAAAATAACTATTATCTATTTTAAAGTTTGCAAATCATTTAAATTGTACTTTTTTGTTTTATTTTATGCTCACCATTGCTGCATGTATTTAAACAAAAATACAATAAAAATAGTCATACTGAGAAATTTTATTGCAATTTAAAATAACTATTTTCTAGTTTAAAGTTTGTGACTCATTAAGATTTTACTTTGTTGTATTTAACGCTCACCAATGCTGCATTTATTTATTTTTTAAAAAAAAGGTAAAAATAGTAATTTTAAGAAATTTTATTGGAATTTAAAATAACTATTTTTCTATTTGAACATATTGTAAAATGTAATTTATTTAATGTAATTTATGTGTTACATGATCCTTCAAAAATCATTCTAATATACTTATTATCAATGTTAAAAACAGCTGTTCTGCTTAATATTTTTGTGAGAGAGAACAGCATTTATTTGAAATAGAATTTATTTTTAATAATGTAAAAGTATTAACAGTCCTTTTTGATCAATTTAATGCATTCTTGGAAAATTAAATTAGTAATAAAAAAAATAACAATTTGAATAGCAATTATTTCAACCTAACTATTATTTCAAATCAATATTTCTTGTCTCTTTATATAATTACTTGGTAAATAGCTGTGCAATCCATGTCATTTCCAGTCAGTCGGATATTCTGACAAAATAAACCCCTTTAGAATGAACTGACCATCCTGTTTGGGTTTATTTTGACTGTACATCATCCCTAACATATGTGTAAGCATCTGCTTACAGGATAAACACAAATAATCCAAACAAATAAAATCCAAACAAATAATTAAAAAAAATGGCTGCACGCCACCCGAATAACCAGTTTAATAAAGAGAGATGCCATCCATATGAACTCAAATCAATGTGCGTCCAGTACTCAGGCTTGACGCTGCAAACAGCTCAATAAGTATCGAATGATGATCATTTGTTTGCAGCAGCGGTCGGATACAGACACGCTGGCAGATACACAAACAAACTGAGATTGGACCGGCTGTCGAGGTCCTCACATGCTGTTGTTGTTTCAAGAAGCCCTGAGGGTTGTTTTTGTGATTTCTTTCCCCTTCTCTCATTGTTTTCCCTCTTGAAAACAAGCTCCACCTTTCTCCCCCTTGCACAAAACGCTGTGCATGCTGACAGGCTGAACAGAAGGTAAGTGGTCTCTCCTCGCGCAGCTCTGATTACTTCACCAGCTTTCACCGAAGTCATTTACTTACCCTCAGCCTTCTGCAGTCCTTTATTTACCTCAAACAAACCCTGCTGATTCTAATCATTAGCTAGCACTTAAATATTATATTCCAAGGTCAAAAGTTGCCAGTCACGGAATACACATCATATATTTTTCATACAGCATTGGGATCATAAACAATGTAGAAACAAAATCTATCCGAGTATGAGGGTGAAACGTGTGCCGAGGTATTTCTGAAATGTCACAAATACAGCTGTCTTCAAGTTTTCCTCTCAAACTCATGCTCTCTCTACTGTAATCGCAGGTTGAAGATGTCACTGACCTGGAGTGATGCTCTTGTGATGTGGAAGCCACTTCTGTAGTTTAAGATGCATTAGAGGCAGTATAAAAGCATGCGGTGGAAAACGGAGGCTAATTGACAAGAGCAGAGAAGCGTCCATTACTGCAGGTCAGAGAGAGTCTGTAGATAAAACACACAAATATCAGGTCACATAAAAAAAACCATGTGGCAACAACTGACACAACTAACTGACATGAAAAAGAATATAGTGCATGGAAGAGCTAATGATGCTTGCTTTGAAACAGCACTTATGCCATTACAGACATAAAGGGCACAAACCTACTTACAAGATGCTGTCATTTTTTTTCCTCGGTTGATGTGTTTGCCAATATGAAAGTTGGCTTGAAACAAAAGTGCACATTGACTTAAAAGGATCGTTCTCCCAAAAGTGAAACTTCTGTCATTAATTACTCACCCTCATGTCGTTCCAAACCCGTAAGACCTTTGTTTATCTTCAGAACACAAATTAAGATATTTTTGATGAAATCCGAGAGCTTTCTGACCCTGCATAGACAGCAAGTAAGGACATTGTTAAAACAGTCCATGTGACATCAGCGGTTCAACTGTCATTTTATGAAGCTACAAGAATACTTTTGTGCACACAGAAAACAAAAATAACAACTTTATTCAACAAAGTCTGTCTATACAGGGTCAGAAAGCTCTCGGATTTCATCAAAAATATCTTAATTTGTGTTCCTAAGATGAACGAAGGTCTTACAGGTTTGGAACAACATGAGGGTGAGTACTTGATGACAGCATTTTCATATTTGGGTGAACTGTCCCTTTAAACATATTCGTCATACTGTTTATTTCTTAGGGGAGAAATCTATGAATAATCAAAATGTAGTAACAAAAATTTAAGAAATATGTTTCAGTCAAAAAAAAAAACAACAAAAAAAAAAAGAATTACGCCAAGGGGAACATTTTTTGGAATTCTTTAATAGATAAGATTAACTGGAAAAAAGCATGGCTCTTACCTTATAAATTTTGTGTACCAAACAAAGTTTGGAAAAATAATTGCATTTAAAAATTTTGCATAATATATACCCCACTAATGAGATTACATCCAAATTTGGTAATGCTCACTTGAACTGTAATTTTTGTAATTTTAATACTGAGTCAATTGATCATCTTTTTTTTCAAATGCCCCCTTGTTAAAGGGCTCATCGGATGCCCATTTTCCACAAGTTGATATGATTCTTTAGGGTCTTAATGAAAAGTCTCTAATATACTTTGGTTAAAGATTCTCAATGGTAGTGTAAAACAACACCCTTTTTATCTTGCCAAAATCAGCTCTGCAAAAATACTATTATTATTATTGGATGGGAGGCGCACTATGTACTGTTCATTCATCAACTGAAAACAGCATAGACCGATTGAGATTTAAGAATCGAAATTGGTTAATTAAAATGAGATTATAATTTTGTTATTATAATTAAAATATAAAAATTAAAATGAAGGGTAATAATAGATTATGACGGAATTCTTACGACCCTGTCTGTCAAAATGACGGACGATGTTAAAGTCTAGTGCAACCTCTGCATAGAATATATAGAAAAAGTATTTATTTTATTGGCAAAATATTATATTCATAAATGTACATTTTCTTCAAACTGTCAAATTTGTGAAAATGTGTAATGATTTGATGATTGTTATATAATCTGAACTACTAACTCTGTTCCTCTTCTTTTTTTTTTCTTGCCTTCCTGTTTAATTTTATTTATACTGTCATCCAATGTTGTATTGAATTGTTGTAGTTAGTCTGGTTTATGCTTGCAATAATAATAATAAAAAAAAATAAAAATAAAAATCTATGAATAATTTTCTGGCCATTCATTTCCATGCAATGAATATCAAAGGTGGGATTAATTCTGTCAAACTCTAAAAAAGCTAGATAAAAGTAGGGGTGTGCGATATATATCGTCTGTGATAATAACGTAATTGATGTTTTAACAATGTTCAATTTGACATCATCGAGTATTTTGCAAAAACCATTCAAAACACCTATAGAGTGCAGTGCACGCATTACGTGAAGTCTAGTGCCGGTACGCATTAACAGTGCGTTCTTTCACTGCATGATTCAGTCTATTAAAATACATTTAGAATGATCACAAATTCAAGACATTGGAACAGAAAACGTATAGATTTATTCCACTTCATATAGTTAATCAATATCACATGAAGCGTGCCGTTTTCTTCTACAAAAATTACCATGATTGCAAATGTGATATTGATTTTTACAACAGTTTAGGAGACAAGATACTTACGTTTTAGACAATATATTGGCCGTTTTTGCTCTATTTCGTCAACAAAAATCATTCCAAACATAGCCACTGCACTGTTTTGCGTCTCTGAGCAACATGACGGTGTTTAGCTCCTGAATGATTCAATCGTTTAAATGATTCGGTTCAATCGCAATGACTCACTTATGAACTGCGACTTACTGCCACCTACTGGCGGTTTTAATTCCACATTATAGTATCTTTTTATTATTTAAATAATGTCAAATATCAGTATGCAACGTTTTATGTTTCAAATATCAAAACATTATTTGTGCATTTGTAACTGCAGGTTAAATGCATTCATGACCTGCAATAAACAGTGTGTAAATATATCTAAATGCCACTTCAGATGCAGCTTCTGTATTTCCTCTGCATTGCAAAGACGAACTTTGTTGATATTGATTTAATTTGCTTGGTAACATCCCAAGTGTAAGAATTTGACTCAAAAAAATAATGCACACTTTTAGAAAAAATGGCTTTTTAAAGGTTAAAATGCCCATAAAAAGTAAAAAAAAATCAATTTAAACTTATTGGAAAAGATTAATTTTTATCAGTGTTCCACACAGAATATGAGGAATACCAAAACATTTAGGAGTCAGCTGTCCATGATAGTCCTTAAAATACCAGCACAATATCGTCTAATTATC
Source organism: Cirrhinus mrigala (assembly GCA_036247105.1). Classification (NCBI taxonomy): domain Eukaryota; kingdom Metazoa; phylum Chordata; class Actinopteri; order Cypriniformes; family Cyprinidae; genus Cirrhinus; species Cirrhinus mrigala. The sequence continues at coordinate 44,651,294 of CM070013.1, forward strand.
GTTATCAATAAAATCTCAGTCAATAAAATCTTGTCAATATCGCACACCCCTAGATAAAAGTACTGTGAATGTAGTCTATATAGTAGATATAGTACATTCTATATAGTATTTTATAGTATAGTACATACTATATTACGTATTTACTATATTTAATGTCTTTTGAAGTAGTATGATAGTTTTGAGTGACTAGCAAACTGAAATTTAAGCTGTTAATTACTGAACATCTGGGCATCAAACTTAATGGTCTTATATTTGATTTAGGAGCTATAATAAATTATGCAAGAATTGTTATTTTAGTCTAAACTATTCCTTTAAACATGGTTATGGACACCTTTTCCTGTAGATGCATTAGTAACGATGATCAAAAGTGACAGTAAATATTTAAAATGTTACAAAAGATTTCTATTTCAAGTTAATGCTGTTCTTTTAAACTTTCTATTCATCAAAAATCATAAAAAAAATGTATTATAGTATATTTTCAGCACAACTGTTGTCAACATCGATAATAATAAAGTTTCTTAAGCAGCAAATCAGCATATTAGAAAGATTTCTGAAGGATCATGTGACACTGAAGACTGGAATAATGATGCTGAAAATTAAATTTAATTAATATTCAATTCATATTACTGTATTTTTAATCAAATAATTGCATACTTGGTAAGCATAAGAGACTTAAAAACACAAATCTTTGGTTGTGTATCTTCAGTGTAGCATTTTTTATCTTTTTTTTTTTTTACTAGTGGGTGCAGGACACTATAATTCATTTAAATAAGTGACGATAGCAAAATAGAGTAAACTGAGACATATTATACCCGAAAATTCTTCATACAATGGACTACCAGTAAAAGATAAAAATTTGGGACCAAAAATTATTCAGACAATTTGACCTGACCATGTTTTGCTTAAGTGTTTTTGTTTTTTTTTTTTTAATTGCTAATGCGACCTTTTTACACGAAAGACTTTAGAATTAAGAATTGCTTTGTAATTGGTCAACAAAGTATTGATAGTTGTGTAAATATTGTCATACTAACAGCTGTCTGAATATTTGGTTGATTGTAATCCATTAGATACCTTTTTATCAAAGACATTATCAAGATGAATTTGTTCTGACACAGTTTAACTCTGAGTTCTTGTCATATTTTATTACCATTTTCTAAATTATAGCGAATAAACTGTGATAATGTGAGAAATGTTGAAGGTACAGTAATTCAAATGTTGAAGGTACAGTAAAAAAATACTGACCACATTTTTGTTAAATCTGATTATTAATGACAATATGAGAAAAAATATTCAATAATTAGGTGATTAAATGTTTTGCAAGTTAGATAACTATATCCCAGCATTACTCACTCAGAATGAACAAAGAAAATTCATCGTGCTATATGACTCATTTTTACAAAAAGCAAAGCTGAAATGTCTGAATGGACAAAATCCGACTTCAATTGTTTTAACAGCCAAATAAAAGGCCGTCTAAACACAGGAAAGAGACAATAAAAGACGAGCAGCACTGTTGCCGGAGTGTTTGTGGATAGTAGGAAGAGGTACTGTAGTTAACGTGGTAAAGGCCCAAATGAGAGCCAACAACTTTGATGTGAACCAAAGCCAGAGGGGGAAAGCTGCACTACAGTCTACAAACAGACCCATTTGGTCCCACACCTGCAAGTTGTTAAATATTACAGCCGTCCCATTTATGAAGACCCACCCTACTTGTTAATGTCGTGTACTGAGGCATATCTGGGTAAAAGCACACTGGGCTCTGCTCTAAGGTCTTAATAAAGTTACCCGTTTTAGGCGCCACCTGAGTATGTCCACCTGTAAGGGATTTAGTTTGCATCCAGTTCATTTTGGTCACATTACTAGCTCTGATTTCTAGTTTTCTCCTCTCTCTGTTAACACAAGCACAAAGTAGAGATGAGAGGATCGGGTCATTTTATTCACCTATTTTTTAAATTTCAATCTTTGAACCTTCGCTCATTTAAGCTGAGTTATTTATTTATTTTTAGATCTTTTTTTTTTTAATAAATTCAAAATTTGAATTTGAAATTATGCCGCAAAATAAGCGAATCATTAATGAACGACTCACAACTATCACAAAGTCTGGTCTCTGATGAGTTCTGATAAATGATTTAATTTTAACAATCTGTTAATAATTTATAAAATGAATCGAAATTAAAAGCTAATTTTATTTTCAGCATCACTTGATGTCATTTTTTAGATCAAGGGCTTGAAACTAAAAATGGGTTTGATGGGGTTCAAAGACAGCAGTAAAAAAATCTAAATTTAATGCAATAATTCAATGCAGTTAGCCATATAATAATATATTATCAAAAACTTTTAACTGGTAGTGTATATACTGTATATCATACATGTATTGTATCTATCCATGTTAAATCCATAAGTTCAATCAAATTCAATCTAAGCTGATTTATACAGTGCTTTTTACAATGCATATTGTTTCAAAGCTGCTTCACAGAATTTGCAAAGTGTTAATTAGCTGATGTGTTTATTAAGTTTCAAAAATGGATTTACAATGTTTTTTTATGTTTTATCTTATTAGTTAAGTTGTCTGGGTTATTTTAAAACATAATACATACATATTTTCACAACATTGAATCTGTGTCAAAAAGCGTCTTAGCGCTACCAAAATGTTCATCCAAGAACAACAACAAAAAAGAAGTATAAGTGAGCAAAAGAGAGAGGGATAAAGATGAAATATGATTTATGATATCTAGAATTGTATCTAGTGTAAATGTATTTATTTATTTATTTAGATCTTAATCTTTGAATAAATTCTAAATTTGAATTTGAATAAATTCTGGTCTCTGATGAGCTCTGATAAATGATTTAATTTGAACAATCTGATAACAATTTATAAAATGAATCGAAATTAAAAGCTACTTTTATTTTCAGCATCACTTGATATCATTTTTTAGATCAAGGGCCTGAAACTAAAAATGGGTTTGATGGGATTCAAAGACAGCAGTAAAAAATAAAAAATAAAAAATCTAAATTATATGCAATAATTCAATGCATTTAGCCATATAATAATATATCTTCAGGAAACCAAAATATTTTTTTAGCTGTTGATTTGCAGGATTTCCATAATTAAACTATTTAAATTAATTTGTCGCTCAATATTATGACTACTTGCTACTAAAATATTATTTATAGTAAATTTATAGTTAATTTCACAAATAATTATGAAGAAACTGCGGGTAACACATGGAAATTTTGAAGTAGAAAGACTGAAACAGTATTTTCTTCTAAAACCTCAGAAAATGATTTTTGCAGTGTAGTGTTAGGCTGCTAAAACATTGTTTTTTATTCACACAAAATCGCTTTATTTCAGGTACACAAACTTCTGAAGAACTTTCAGAAGAAAGTTCAGAATGTGCTCAGTGTGAAAAGTACAAAGTCAAATTTTGTTTGGATGATTAATGTTGTTCTTTTGCTGTGAATGGGCCTTTTCGCCTCACAACCCCGTGTAAACAGTCAACCTCGTTCACAGAGTGTGACATGAATTGAATGCACACTGACAGCGATTGTCCACCTATAATTTGATGGGTAAACCAAGAACACTCCTCAACAGTAGACGCAAACCTCCCCCACATTTTACCGTAAAGCGAAGCATTATGCTAAGTAGCAGCAGTATCTTCACTCAGCTGGAGACAAGCTCTTGGGAAGGAGGGCCACATGATGCTTGCTGGTTCATGAACAATGTCTTGGCTTCAGTTTGCCTCCCGCTGGGCTGGGAATCAGCAGGCCTGCTGTGTGCTGGGGATGGAAGATTCTGGACCTTCAGCACAGGGACTTCAGATGGGCGGTCAGATGCCATCAAGAACATCCTCCCTTTTTGGTTCAATGGTTCATTTAACTGTGCTCTCTGAGATCAATTGTGGATTATATGGCTGAAATGTTCTGCATAAAAAGGGTACAAAATAGGAGGGGAAATAAATAAATAAATACATTTAAAGGAGGTACATTAGAATTATTACCCACATAAAGAGGTAAACACTTCTTAATAATTTAGCAGCGTATGATTGTGTATAACATACACTACCAGTCAAAAGTTTTTTAATGTTATTTAAAGAAGTATCTTTTGCTCACCTAGCCTGCATTTATTTGATCTAAAATCCTCAAAAGCAGTAATATTGTGAAATATTTGTACTATTCGAAATAACTTTTCTATTTGAATATATTTTAAAATGTAATTTATTTCTGTGATATCAAAGCTGAATTTTTTTTTAGCATCATTTCTCCAGTGTCACATGATCCTTCAGAAATCATTTTAATGTCCTGATTTGCTGTTCAAGAAAGATCTATTATTATTATTATTATTATTATTATTATTATTATTATTATTGTCTATATTTAAAACAGTTGAGTAAATTTTTTTCAGGATTCTTTGATAGAAAGATCCAAAGATCAGCATTTATCAGAAATAATTTTTTTTGTAACATTATACACTACACCATTCAAAAGCTTGGAGTCAGTATAATTATAGAAATTATTTTATTTTATCACTTTTATTTAGCAAGGATGCTTTAAATTGATTATAATGTTACAAAAGATTTCTATTTCAGATACATGCTGTTCTTCTGAACTTTCTATGCCTCGAAAAAATAAATAAATAAATAAATTATAATAATAAATGTTTTTGAGCAGCAAATCAGAATATTAGAATGACGTCTGAAGGATCATGTGACTGGAGTAATGATGCTTAAAATTCAGCTTTAAAATCACAGGAATAAATTACATTTTAAAATATATTCAAATATAAAACAGTTATTTTAAATAGCAAAAATATTTCAAAATTTTACTGTTTTTGCTGTACTTTGGGTCAAATAAATGCAGGCTTGGAAGCAGAAGAGACTTCTTTAAAAACATAAAAAGTCTTACTGTTCAAAAACTTTTAACTGGTAGTGTATACTGTATATCATACATGTATGCACAGACAGAACTGGTGCTCTATCTATCTATCTATCTTAAATCTATAAGTTCAATCAAATTCAATCTAAGCCTATTTATACAGTGCTTTTTACAATGCATATTGTTTCAAAGCAGCTTCACAGAATTTGCAAAGTGTTAATTAATTAGCTGATGTGTTTATTAAGTTTCAAAAATGTACTTACAATGATTTTTAATGTTTTAGTCAATGTGCCAGGTATCTGGGTTATTTTAAAACACAATAAATACATATTTTCACAACACTGAATCTGCGTCAAAAAGTGTCTTAGCGCCACCAAAATGTTTAATCTGTGTTTTCCAGCAAAGAAGTATAAGTGAGCTAAAGAGAGAGGGATAAAGATCAAATATGATTTGTGATATCTAGAATTGTATCTAGTGTAAATGTATTTATTATCACTTTAACTTTTCTCCATGTAAGTCTGAAAAAAAAAAACAAAAAAGCAAAAACACAAACTGTGACATAACCGAACTGGAAGTGCTATGCTGTCAAAACATCTTGCTGGGTTAATATTTTCACTTTTCTGTCTATTAACCTTACTATAAACACAACTTGCACAAACAAGGCCTTGCGTATTGAAAAATCTCAATTGGAATTAGACAACTGGTTGATCCTCTGGATGATCTGAATAAAGGTTTCTCCATTGTCCATTGTTTCTCCACCTCTATCAATTGTTCTAGAGCTTTTGAAGAGTGGACAGCCCTTGTTTGCTGTTAAAAACAAGTCATTCTTCCTCTTAAACCCCCTTCAGTGTCAGCGCAAACTCGCATAAGCTGAAGAGGAGATTTGACTCATGACGGCAGGGTAGAAGAAAGCCAGGCTTAATGATTCAAATGTCCAAGAAAGCCCTTGTGAGCCCCAGGAGTGAGGGTGGAAAGGGTTGTCTGGGAACAGATTGATGAGGCTGCTAAGTGGACCTCAATGAGCCAGAGGAATGAGGTGAAAAGCCCACGCATAATCATCGCACAACACCACTCGCGAGCATTTCCATAATCTGCCACTTGCTGATCGTCACTGATGTAAGACTGAGTATGTTCTTTGTGATGTTCAATGCATCCTAATGATCTTCTCTAAAATGGCTGCACTTGAAGAATGTTATTGAATCAAGATGTTCAGTGCTGTTGACTGTCTGCATAAAAGCGTTTCTTCAACTATGGCCTCTTTTGGCGCTGTAGACTCTCTTAAAACACACATTTCACACTCTTCACTACTTCAATTTGTCTACCAGCAATGCTCAGTAGTGTAGATTTATGCATCAAAGATGCAATAAGTATAACTCCAACACATCAAAATTATGCTTTGAGCTTGATAGCATATGGTGGAAATGACATTTTAAACATTTTCGGAAACAAAAGTCTGACTTTTCACTCTTAGAAATAGTTTTTTTTAATGGGCATGTAGGTTTTATGAAGAAACTTTAACATACAGGGAAACTTTCCACTGCACTAAAGGTTGTTTATAGTGAAAAAATGTTCTTTAGTTGATTAACATAGAAGCTTTTTCGTGTTGTTGTTGTTCAAATTATTGCTTGATTGGAAATGATGGCACACAAGAGACGTTTAACTTGTTTTTTGTCAAGTATGCTCTTCACTGACACTGTTTATTTGGTAAACAAGTACATAAACATCTGAAAAAACTTTATTATGAGTAAAACTGTGGTGGAAACAGTAGTATGTCTTCATTTTCTCTCTTTCAATGTGCAATGGTTTGTGTTTATTTTATTCTTTTTATCCTATTTTTATGATAGATTTTTAAAATTTGAGATTGAAAACCAAGGTCTGGGACAAGAGTCAAACAACACAGTCCCAAAATACATAAAAGCCACTTTAAAGGTAGCAAAATAAATAATGAAGGCCCGGAAAAAAGTTGCCAGGTCAGTTTTGATGCGACCTTCATATAGCAATAAGAAAAATGCATGGGACATAAAAGAGCCTGAAGTTGAAGAAACACCAAAAGGTTTAAAGTAAATGGAAGTGGGGAATACATTATAATTGCTTGTCACTTCCATTTTCTGAAATAAAAACAGTATGCATAGCTTTCTCCATGCAGTTTAGAAAACTAAGCACTCTTAAAAATAAAGGTTCTTTATTGGCATCAATGGTTCCATGAAGAACCTTGAACATCTGTGGAAACTTTCAAATGCAGAAAAGGTTCTTTATAGTCGAAAAAGGTTCTTTAGATTTTTAAAATGGTTCTTTTGAGAACTCTTCACTGAGAGGTTCTTTGGGGAACCAAAAATGGTTCTTCTATGGCATCACTGCAAAAACAGCCCTTTTGGAACCTTTATTTCTAAGAGTGTAGTTACAGAGATGGACTGGAAAACAAAACAAAAACCTCTCCACTTTTGTCTCTTGAACTGCTATTGTTAACCGATGTCACATGCTCCTGACCTCGAGGACAAAACTTATCAATCATGTCGTGTCTATCAACATACTTTTAAATTCTAAAACAGATATTAGTGGCTGTTCCTCCTCTGGTTTGACTACCCATCCTTTTGTAGCCAGTTGATAATGGGCCGTACAAGCACTACAATAGCATTAGCATAGTTTAGAGCTTTATGTAAGCAGAATAATTGGACTGATTAAAATTTGCAGTCAGTGGAGAGGACCCTCAATGGACTCTCTCCCTCAGCACTTCTCAAAAATCCCTCCACACAAGAATAATCACAGGACAGCCGGCAATTAGAAACGGCACCATTACCTTTAATGGCCGCGTATGAATTAAAATAAAATGAAATGCAGACATTAGATTAAAGAACAAAAGCACTAAGCTAATAAATAAAAATGGAGGGAAAAAGAACAAAAGGTAATAAATGAGTGCCGCCAGATTACCGGAAGTCAGAGATGTACCGTTATTTAACCCACACGTGTTTTGATGGAGACATAATTGCAGATATCAGTATTAGCTGGACGCGTGTCTGAAAAACAGATCTCAATAACAGCATGATTCACACGTCTGGCCAGTGTGTTTCCATGATTTTTCAGGCATTTGAGATCACTGGACAGATTCAGACAGATTTGCTAATGAATCATTAAGACTAATTCGAGAATTGTTTCATTGAAAAAAACAACAACTCAACTAATAATCTGCTTACAAATAGGATGACACTGGCTTGGAATTTGCTCGTAACTACACACTAAAAAATGCTGGGTTATTTTTTAACCCAAATACTGCGTTCAGCCCGTTGGGTCATTTTATTGGGTTATTTTTTTTTTTAATAATTTTTACCCAGGTAATGGGTTATTTTTTAAACCCAAATGCTAGGTTCAACTTGTTGGGTCATTTTATTTGGTTACTTTTTAATATTTTTTACTCAGGTGCTGGGTAGTTTTTCTTTTAAATGTTACATTTTTTTTGTCTAAAATGCTTGTTAAACTAGTTTAAATGTATGTAATATTGTAAACTATGCTGTATTCACCCAAATAAATTCAATTTGTCTTGTATTTTGTCCATGTGTTCTTGCTTAATAATAAATCTTCATCTTTTAATTATTGCTGTTGCCTCCAGTAATTATGTGTGTGTTTCTAATAAGTTCCAGACCATTTAAAGCCAGCAATAAAGTAATTTTTAAACAATAGCTGACCTAAATAAAATAACCAAGCATGTTTGGTAAAAAAAAAAAAAAAAAAATGAACCCAAAATAACCCAGCATGTGTTCTTTTTTTGAAATTTTTTATTTTGATGTAGCAGCATAAACAACTGTACATTATTTCAAACAAATGTAGTTACATTCTTCTCTGTCATTCAATTTTCCTTTTTTAACGAAAAACAAAACAAAATAAATTAAAAATAAACCAAAAATAAGTACATTAATAAAAAAAAAATACAAAAGAAAAAAAAATCATTTTAATAGTCATTTGTACAATTTGGGGAAGGTCAAATAAAAACTTAATAATCAAACTCCATGCTAAATAATGTTAAGTGTTTACTCTTAGTCTGTGATAGAGACTCCAGGAGAAAGTCTGCTGGTGTCCAAAGTGGAAAAGGCATACAATGGAGGTTACAATATTTTCATTCAGATGGGAAGGGTCATTTGTTTTAAACCTCCACAAAGTCCGGCCGTAATGGTCGTACATATTCAACCCACTTGGACCAGAGTTTTCTGAACACATTCTTCTGAAGTCGAAGGGGAAATGTAATCCTTTCCATAACATAAATATCGTTTACTATATCCATCCACTCTTGTATTGTGGGGGGTTCAGGAAGCAACCAACGCCTTGTAAGCGCTTTTTTAGCAGCAGATGTTAAAAAGCCAAATAGGTATCTCTCAGAACATCTTGTCTGAGGATTAGCATTTCCTAAAAACAATGTGGAAAAATGCAAAGGCAGTGTAATATTAAGTATGCTCTCCACTGCTTTATGAAGTTCCTCCCAGAAAGGTTTTATCACTGGGCATTCCCAAAATATTCCAGTGATTAGCTTCCCAAAACCCACACTGTCTCCAACATGTGTCACCTCCTTAAATATGTGCTTTCTGTTTCGGTGTAATAAAAAATCTGATAAGGCACTTCCACCCAAACTCCCGTCATATGTGAGAGTTAGTACATTTCCGCGAGAATTTACATACATCAACCCACTCCTCATTTGATATTAAAAAATTACATTCTTTTTCCCATTTTTCTTTAATGTATTCTGTGGAGTGAGTGGTTTTTATCCTAAGTCCTTTATAAAATTTAGAAATGACACCTTTTTTTTTAAATCACCTTGGAAAGCACCTATAAAAATCTTCAGTATTGGGTCATCAAAGTCTGTTTTATTTTTTATCCAGCATGTGTTCTGTCCAATATTTACCCAGTGCTGGGTTGCCAAATAACCCAAGTTGGGTTGTTTTTAACCCAGGATTTTTAGAAACTCAGACATAGCTAGAACGTAACTTGAAAATCACAAGCAAGCAAAGGCAATATAGCTAATATCTATACAAAAACTCTGAGAAAACATGGATGCAGTAAATCTACAAGCATATGAACTAAAATGTTGCCTGCCTTAATCAAATGCATGACTTCACATTGCACAAAACCTGTTTAAAAAGTAATTATTGCACAGGCTGAACGCATAAAGAAAAGTAAAGCACAATATATGTAGTCCAAGTTACAATTCACGAGTCTCATGAGTTGGTTCTTTCAAAGGGGCCATGAACTGCCTTTGTTTTTTACTTTGTACTGTTCTCTGAGGTCCACTTATAATGTTATCAAGATTTTTTACATAAAAAAACACTATAATTTAGAGGTCATAGGCTATTTTCTGTCCTGCTCCTAAACCCCCTCAGCAGAAAGCTCTGTTTGAATAGGCGTGGCAGATTGTAGACTCGGAAGTAAGCGCCCACTGCTATGATTGGCTAACAGCGTACATTCATTCCTCATAGAAGGACCCCGATGTGATTTAGGCTTAAAACGCATAAATAACTCAGTACATATCAAACGGTCTGTAAGAAAGACATAAGGGTTAAGGGAACGAGCGGTGCATTGCTGATGCTATGGCCAATTGTAAACAAATCCAAAATGAAATGTAAAATGAAGTAAACAAAGGACCGAGTTTAGAACTTCATTAAAAATAAAGTTCATCCACTCTTTCCTAACGCTGGGATCAGAAGATTAGATCATACATATGAACATTCCAGATATTACATCATACATAGGAACATTCCAAAAGCTGTTGTTTTGGCAGACTGCCTTTAATATAAGCTGTTTTTAGACTAATGACAAAGTTTTGAGTTCTGAAACTTGCAGGATGTTTTTATAGTACAATTATCTCTTATATGTCACAAGATCAAGGCAATTTTGGTTTCTTAGTTTCTAATGAATCTAATGAAATACTGAAATAAAAATTGTTAGAAAATGTGGAAATCATAAAAGAGTTTTCCTGTAGCAAACCATTTGAATCATGAATCATGTAGGTATATATCCAAGACTGGAGACCTCTTGTAATAATTTATCAACAAATTATGAAGCACTATAGCTCACCACAGTGTGTTTAGCATTTACAGAGGTGTTTTTTTTTTTTTTTTTGCAAAGGGATGAACAATGATATGCAAACCCATTAGCACTAACTTGCTGGCATCTCCCAGGGGGATCATTTCATTAGTCTGGCTATAAAGAGGATTAATTGTCATAAGAGGGAAGCACTGCCATGTGTTAGCCAAATAGCACCTCGGCACATACGTTATAAGTTCAGACTGCAGCCTACGGAAGCCACAGACCGAAAAAATATGAGTTCAATCATCGCTAATGAGCTTTATTTGTACACAAGAAATGCAACTAATTACTTTGATTTTTATGCATTTATCAATGCATCAGTGGTGCCACTTATGCAGGTCTGGCTATTCTTATCTGATTGGATGCTGGATCTAGAGAGAAAATGTCTATATATATATATATATATATATATATATATATATATATATAATTTATTTATTACACACACACACACACACACTCATGTAACTTGAGGGGAGTGTTATCATAGATCTGGGTCAATAAATTATAGATGATGCGTTATCTAAAAGAAAAGTGCCAGAATGTTTCTAAACAGAGTTGCTTTCATCTTCAGCTTGGGTTAGTCTGCTTCAACGAGTTTGATATAATTTCTGACCCACTCATGACTGACCATATTTGCCTGCTAAATCTGAGTCTTTTTGATCTATCCTGCATCCTGTTTTCAGGGACTCAAATAGTACTTTGCACTTTAAATGACCATTCAATGTAGAGCCATCAAAGAGCAAGGAAATCAATCTGGTCCATGGGATGATTTAACTACTATTTATTTATTATATCTTTATTTATTTATTTATTTATTTATTCATTTATTTCGCTGTAACGGGATCAATAAATTAAAGAATCCAGTTTCCACCACTGAATAAAAAAAGGTAATTGTGACTTTTTATATCACAATTCTGACTTCTTTTCTCAGAACTGTGAGCTATAAACTTGTAATTATGTGTTAAAAAGTCATAATTGCGATATAAACTTGCAATTCTAAAAAAATAATCAGTTTTTTTTCCTGTCAGAATTGGACATTATAACTCGCAACTGCAAGTTTATATCTGATATCTGAATTGCAAGATATAAACTCACAATTGCAAGAAAAAAGTTTAATAGTCACAATTACTTTTTTTATTCTTTATTCAGTTGCAAAAACCATGCTTACATAATAAATACATACTAGGGTAGTCAGTTGATTACATTTTTTAATCCAATTAATTACATGATGTGTAAATTAATTAATCTAATTAATCGCAAAATAAATTTGACTGTGAAAATACTCACAAAAGATTATTTAAAGTTATTTTTGTGTTAAATGAGAAAGCATCAAGTAGGCATTATAAAACTGTAGCTTTAGAAAGAAATATTTTATTTGATTCAACATAAAATTTATTACACATAAACATTTAGATTACAACGGCCTAACATAAACTATGGAACATAAAAGAAGATCATTTGAGGAACATCTTAGTATTTTTTGTTCTTGCATTGAAAGTCATTGGCAACCAAGCTTTGTTCAAAATACCATCTTTTGTGTTGCACAAAAGAAAGATTTGAAAAGACATGAGGGTGAGTAAATGATGACAGAATTGTAACTTTTTGGGTGAACTATCCTAAAAACTAAGATAAGATAAGATAAGAACTATCATAAAAATAATACAATTTATATTCTTTTTAATCTCAAACATTCGTCTTGTCTTGTTCTGCCTGAACTCTGTGTATTCTGGCTCAAGACAGTTAGGGTATGTCGAAAAACTCCAATCGCATTTTCTCCCTCAATTTCAAAAATGATTTAAAATTATCCTACGTCACTGCAGAAGCACCGACCCAGTCTTTGCAAAGTGAACATGCAAAGAAGATCAAACACCCTTAACAAAAAAGGTAAAACAGTGATATAAGACGATTTTGAAGTTGAGGGAGAACATGAGATGGGAGTTTTTTGACATACCCTAACTGTCATGAACTGGAAAAAAGTTCAGAGAGAAGACGAGCTTTTGAGATTAAAAAGTATATAAATTGTGTTATTTTTATGAAAAATAACCAATCGTTTTGCTAGATAAGACCCTTCTTCCTTAGCTGGGATTGTTTACAACCGCATTCGGGATCGTTTTAAGCCGCATTTAAACTGCATTTTGGAAGTTCAAACTCGGGGCACTGCAGAAGTCCACTATATGGTGAAAAATGCTGAAATGTTTTCCTCGCTTAGTCCAAACTAGCGCCTAACTGCTTCTCACCTCTTTAATGCACAAAAATAGGCATCTTCTAGGCATTCTGGGTTTATGTTGAATGTTTATGCAGAAAACATTAATATCTAACAAGAGCCAAGCATAGCAAAAAAAGAGCACAGATCTGATGCCAAAAAGGATATTTTCCTTTATTTTGCTATATAAACTTTCATTGTGCTCAATGAAATGGTACCTCTAAGCAGACGAGTGAAAAATGAATAGTGTTTGTAAGAAAACTCACTGGGACTCTGCTTAGCGTTTCAAATCATTTTGCAAACGGGGCAATACACTTATAGGCCAGATGAAATATTTATTTTCCAATCGCAAAAGACAAATTTAGACTGAGGCAATAGTTTCCCCTGGCAGATTTTCCCTCTACAGCGATAAAACATCTGTGTCAGCATCACTGGAAACAATGTAGAACAGAGACACATCACATGGACAGACGGGAAGTGCCGAAACCAAATGAAGCATGCAGCAACTCTGATAGATTTAGGAAATACATTTTGAATTGATTGCTACTGTTGAGATGTGCAAACACATGCTTATGTTTTGCTTGTGTCCGGTTACTTGAGAAGCAAAACTGCGCAAGAGAACGAGGCGGACGACACGTTTAGGCTCATGTGTTTAACAGCTTGTTGAACTTCCACTCTGGGTTTCGTCTCCCAACCAGAGACACGATATGTGCTTGGTGTCATCTTTGATTTGAATTTGCAGTTTCCCATACCTGCTGTTCATCCTCTTTCCCATCACTGCAAACTCATCATGACAGCTTCCCTTGTCTGGGGCAAAGCGGACTAACTCAACAGATGTTCCACAACGCTTGGCTGGTGTTTCTCCTTCGCCAATGCATCTGATTAAAGGAAGAAATGACTAGGCTTTTAAGATTTTGGCTTGGCTTGCTAATTCATTAAACAATTTAATGAAATCAATTATATAATACGCCAATCAACTCGCTGAATTATTTGGAAATGTATCAGTGTTTTCTGAGAAAAGCTTTTAAATGAAGAAAATTAGTTAATTAACAGACCCGCTTTAGTCTTTTTTACCCCACTGCCACTGAAACACTGAAAACTGAAGTAGTTGTTTAAACCCTGAGGGTTTTTTGAGAACGTTGCCTGTTGCTGATTTGAGTTTCAATATGTTCACAGAAAGCAAAGTAACATGTCGACCTTAGTTTGTTCTTTCTTTATCCTCTTGTTACTGTGTAAGAACAGACAGACGGCCGACATTAATGATGTATCCGCTTGAGCTTAAAACAGCTTGTGTTCATTAATTGATTGACTATTATGTAATCATGGAGAATCATTAATGTAGTGCACAAAGAGGAAGTGTACACTGGCAAATAAAAGATTCATAATTAGCCACGAGGAACTGTGATTTGAAAAGGAAAATGCACTCTGATCATTTGTTAATACAACAATTGCCAAAGCGATTCTATACCCAAACAATAATTATAAATAACATAATTGTCGTTCCAATCCACAGCAGTCTATTTTACAATTGAGTTTGACACATCTGTCTGAGGCAGAATGAGAAAAAAATGTCTGTGCTTTTTAAAAAAATTAAACTAAAAACTGTCAGGCGTTTTAATAACTTCTGCTTTGAAATGTACAGGTGAAAGAGCTTCAGTTTAATATCAGTGCATTGCCTGGGTTGACTGAATTTAAATGGTAATTAGCATCAGCTATGCTACTGGCGTCTCAGTGTGCATGCTAATGCACATACCAGCACATCCACTGACAGTTAGCATAGCAGGTAGAATAAATTTTCAATTTCTATCCTAATTAATCCAGTAAAACTACAGGGAAAACTAGCATGCAGCACATGATCCCAAATGGAAAGCTGTCTTATATTCATAAGGACTTACTGCACAGCCTCAGTCGGGTCATGAGAAGTCTTAAGCATATATTTCACTAACCAAAATGTTTAATTAACTAACCAAACATAAAGCAACAGTTCTTGTTCATTTTGAGATGAGCATAATAATCTGCAGTCTAATGAGAGCCTATACATTGAGGAAGTGAACTGTGCATGATTCAAAACAATGACTCCTTTGAATGATTCAATCTGATTCACCAGTTAGACTGATTCAATATTTACATTTTGCATGACAAAAAAAATAAATAAATAATGAAAAACAGCTGCATGCTACAGTAGCTCCAAGTTTTTCTGTATGCAAAGCTTTAGTTACTATCAGATGCTCTTCTAATGTTCTTTATAAGATTCATGTTATTCTTTCTATCATGCAAAAACTCGTCATATCACATGACTTCAAACGACATTTCATATGGACTACTAATGATTAGGGCCCTATAAAACCCATTTTATTTTTTCCCAAATTCTTTATTATTTTTTTTTTTTTCCAGTTTAAAATTTTTCTGAATTCCATTTTTTTTAGACTGTTTTGATGGTTAAGGGCAAATCCAGCGTTATGGATGTGACATTTTGCGTTATGGATGTAACATATTAATGCTTAGAGAATGTATGTGTTATCAATATACCAAACCATCTGTTTATTTTTTAATAAACCCTTATTTATAGAGTCTAAACATAAGAAAAATATCAGTCTATGCACACATTTCAATCTTAAAAAAGGGAAATAATCATGCGTTATGGATGTGACAGAAGGACACTGTTTTTGAGAGACTACATACTTTGTAGGATTTCTGCAAATTAAAGTGTACAAACCAGATGCAATAATACCCAACAAATAGAGAAGCGATGGCTCTTTACAGAACACAGCATAAGTGTTGCTTAACTTTAATTTTGATGTGTCTATTTATGAGGAATATGTACTGTTATGGATGTGACAAGCCCGAAAATAGCACTTACCAGACTATGGAAAATTTATTCTAATCTAATCAAATTCTGACATCTATGCACTAAAAAAAAATGCTTTAAAAACTTTAAGAGAGACTTCACATGGATATTTGAACCACCAAATGTTGACATCTGTGCTATCAGTATAGTAAAAACCTTTGGTAAAAACTTTATTTTTTCATGGTAAGGTTGACCTTTGCATGGAATTACCTGTAAATTAAATTTTACTCATCAAAAAGCATGTCTAATGAATACTGAATAATGAATTGAAATCATGAAACCTACACAATTTAACAGCCGTTTATTAAAAGTTTGACAAAAATAAAATGTTTAAGGCCCTATGAAATACTTGTTTAAAATTATGTCTAACAATTTATTTTATTTAAAAATATATATATTAGTGCCGTCAATCAATTAAAAAAAAAAAAATCAACGAATTAATTGCACATTTTTTCTGAAATTAATCGCAAATGAATCCCACCTAACATTACAATTTTTAATTGTACTTTTATATTGTAATAATTTCACATTCAATCTTCAAATTAATGTAGAAACAACATAAAGGAAGTGTATTTTTGATATTCGTTTAATGACATCTTTTTTTTGTGACTGAAGGCAAGTATCACTGATACCAACTGATGTCTCTATGAATTTTTTCCTAATATTGAACCATTGACTATAGCCATTCAACATTATAATTGAGAGCTTTCAATTTAGCATTTATTAGACTTGTAATTTAAGTGAACTTAAAACGATCTTCACATAAACCCATTATAATAACTGTCATATAGCTACCTGTGCCCTGCAGCAAGAAAATATAGCCAAATTGAATAAAGTTATCAAACACTAAAATCTTAATTAAATAAAGGATAAAGCTTAAAACTGCAGAAATTACTGATTTCGTCTTTTTTAATTTTGTTCTTTGATTAACAGACATCACAGCAACTGGTTATTAGGATATTTTGGCTGCTGTTACTTTAAAAGCTGCCGCTGCTGAACATCAAACGGATCTGACACTGCTTTAAATGTTACGCGTCACTTACATGCACAGTTTTAAGGGAACTTTAGTCACCTTTTTTGTAACTTCATGGCTTAACTGACGACATAACTACACGCAACTATTTGTACGTGCACTTGAAGAGCAAGCACAGTATAACGGCTGACAGGACAGGGAGCTTCGTTTTTACTGACATATGACCAGACAACATCTCTTCTGACCGCAGTTCTGATGTTCTACTGAAGCTCCGTCTGAAAAGTCTCCTGCTCGATGTGCTCGTTATTACATTCTGCGTCTAAATAAATGCAAATCTTTAGTGGTTGTGGGTGGGGTGGCCAAGCTTAGCCCTGCCCCGCGTTAATTGCGTTAAATATTTTCAAAGCGTAAATATGAAAAAATTAACACGCTAATTTTGACACCACTAATATATATTAGGGCTGTCAAACAATTAACCGTGATTAATCGCATAAAAAATAAAAGTTTGAGTTTGTCTAATATATGCGTGTGTACTGTGTGTAATTATTATGTATATATAAAACACACAAATTAATGTATATATTTAAGAGAAATATGTTATCTATGTAAAAAATATTTGTATTTATATATAATATAAATTATATAAAAATCATAATAAATACACATACTTGTAAATGTTTTTTATATATGTACCTGAATGTGTTTGTATTTATATATACATAATAATTGCACACAGTACACACACGTTTATTAGGCAAACTCAAACTTTTATTTTGTATGCGATTAATCGCGATTAATCATTTGACAGCCCTAATATATATATATATATATATATATATATATATATATATAGTGTTGTGTGTTTACATTTTTCTGATAGTAGTACTATCATTACATTTGGTAATATATTTCTGTCAGTTTCTTTTATTTTGACGGGTTGCTGTGAAGACCTTCAGGTTTCTGTTTGTATATGACGATAGTTACTCACAAGAAATGGTAAAATGTTTATGAAATGACTCTCAGAGCAGTTCTAGCGATTATATTCATGTGTTCATGCAAAATATTCCTGCGCGCTTCAGTGTGTGTAGTAAACAAAACACAGATTCATTCACATTCATTCACACAGAGACGCAGAACATGCAGGATTCATGTTTCAATAGTATTTTTGCTGCTTAATATTCACAAAAACCAGTCCATATCATGTTTTGACATTTGACATTCTGCATTCCATTATATTTTTTTACCGGATTCTGCATTTTCCGCATCACAGGAATCATAGGGACCTAAATGATGCGTTAAGGAAACATGATGTAGAGATGAAGAAAAATGCACAGGCTACTACAATTCTATTTGGTGCTGCAAGAAGCAAGACCTTGGACTGAATTGAGTGTAATCAATTGAAAGTAAGTTGAACTGAGCAGTATTTATTCAGCCAGGCCTTAGAGAAATTAAAATGGTTTATTTTTCTTTGGAATAAAATCAAGCCTTTGATTATAGAGTATTATAAGATTCACTTTTGTGATGAAAATTGAATGGGAAAAGAAGAACAGCCACATTAAGGAAAAAAAATCATTAATGGGACTCTGTGGGCTGTAGTTATTTTTATCGATCCTTCTAACAGCCTCTATCACTTACAAACGCTATGAAACAGTCTTCATGTCTGTCTCGACTTCTGTTAAAGTGAGACATTTCCCTTTGATTTTGCTGAGAACTGCACCTATATATTGGAAATAGAGCTGCCAAAACAGGAAATGGTTACTTTTGGCTGGCTTTTGATGTTCTTTTGGAACAGTCTGAAAGTCCAGTTTTGATGTCCACTCTGAGAGCGCTATTAAATTTACCAACATACGTCCCTTCTGACCTTTTCGGTGGTGATGAACAGAGTGCTTTGTGATTTTATCAGACTTTCTGCTGAAGAGGTGAATCGAGTCAAGTTATAAATATGTCTAGCTACAGCCTCCAGTCACTGAGGACATCCACTTATGAGAGATGATTTCATTCTCAGTAGAGCGGCAGAGGTCCAGAAAATGAGAATATTTTGAAAGACCGTGTTATTAATACAAAACAGATACACAAAACATATTCTGCCAAAAGGTCACGGCCTGCTGACTTTACCGCCAGTCAATTGCTCTGAGCCGTGATGGTAATATCAATGCTTTTCACACCGGCTGCACTTTTAGTCGGACATGTTTCTAAAACTAATTCAACTAGCAAGTTTTCAAAGCAAGGGAAAAAACACTTTCAAACACACACAGGCTCTTAGCTTCCATCCTTGACAGACATTTTACAGAGTTTTCTCTAAACTGCTTAAAAGCACAACCTCAGAAATGACCACAGAAAAGATTCTGCACCGACAAATAATTTATGTTATAAACAGCACAAAGCTAGAATTTCAGTCAGAGCTGCTATATGGAAAGCACTTTTTTCAAGGCCAACGCAAAAAAATGTACAGGGGTTCATTAACTGGATATTTAACCATCAGCCTTAGACACTCCACAGTCGTTCACTGACATATTGATGCATATTGCAGACAAAACTGACATGCACTATTCAAAAGCTCACAGTTACGGCCATCATCCAGTCTATTATTGTAATATCAAGCATTTCAGATGAACCCACTCCTGAAAGGCAACTAAAAACACAATAAACTAAAAACACACATATTGGTCAGAAAGTGTCGTCCTGTCTAAGTAGGAATGTCTTGATTTCAATAAAGTGCAACGTGGGCCACAATTTATGTTGCAAATTAAAAGTGAAACAAAAGTAACATGTTTTTATGAGTCATCTTTCTTCCCGTTTTCTTAATCCATATGGATTATGTTTACAGGATGCCAAAGTTTGCCTTCAACCCACAATATCTGTTGCTGGTTAAACATGGCAGGAGATTTGTAAAAGCACTGGCAGAGATCTTATAGGAGCCATTAGGTCAAATGATTGTTCTGCATGGTTGCAGGTGAACCGTATACTGAAAACACTGATCGTAATGTTACGATAATGCTAATATTTTCATAGATGCTTCCTTAAATTCCTTTAAAATTGGCTATCATCACAGAAAGTCATGCATGTTGAAACAATTTCAAACACTATTTCAACAGAGTTTTGAAGTGATTTCAAGTTCTAGAGGTCTTTCTTTTTGAATAAAGCCCGAAATCCTGTAATATTAGGATGTTAGTGGGTGTTTGCTGTTCTGTAGACCCCAGTATGCACTTGGTAGATGCCAAATTACACCATTGCCAATGTGGATGGGTTGCGTGACCTGCCTTCATTATTATAAACCATGAACAAAACACAAAGTACAAAAAATACAATCAGGACTAGATTAAATATGGGTTCACTTGCAGTGAGAATAAACATGGTTTGTGTTGAACTCAATGTGTTTTGTGCGGTGAATTATTAGCTGCCCAAATTCCACCATCAAAGTTCAAGAACCAAATGCTGAATTTATAAACATAAGCCCGCTGAGCATTTATGGTAATCTTAATGTAGTACCACGAATCAGTTTTATTGTTTGATTTTAAGAACACTGTTGTTCATTTCTGTGCGATAAACAACTTCGATACTGTGGTCACCACAAAATCTTGGTCCTGAAGCAAAACCAGTTGAGACCAATATAAGTATAAGAAAGCCAGTATAAGTTTGGGAGGATTGCCAAATAAAATAAGCCAAACCATTTCCACATTTATTCCTCTTGCGGTTTCTGTCACATTAAATGTTTCTCCCTCATTTATATTTACATGAGCTTTGGCCATACCATTTGCTAATCATTTAAGAGACCCATTTAGATTTCATGAGCCTTTCTGAATGACTCAGTTTTACTGTCTAATTTGCCAGCCACAGCCTTCTTAATGAAGTACATTAGGATTGCATTTAATTAAACCACTGCAGCGGCCTTAATTCAATTTCATCCCAGAGTGTTTGTAGTCCAATTAGATCAATTATACGTCGGCCAAACACCGCCACAAGCAGGATCTGCATGACACGGCAGACACTGTTCACCTCCGCACGTTCAGGCCAAATTACAAGGAAAATTAAATTAAGATGCAGGGCTTTTAGATTTTCATGCCGATTTTCAGTCATATTATAATATATGAGACAAAAGAGTCACAGAGGTGATGTAAGGACATGATGTTCTGAAAGAAGATCATAGCTTTTACAGTAAAAGGTTTTGAATCGATTTCATATTAAATATATTAAAGGTAGATTATTATTTTAAATTATAATCAAAGGTATATATTTTTATATATATGCACTTTCCGGTAGATACCAAACATAAATACCAGAGAGTCTGTCATCTAAATGACAAACTCCCTGGTAGTTATCTGCTGGCTTGATGTAAATTACAGTCCCTGCTGTTGCTCAGTTTCCATTGTGTAGGAGCTTTGCCGCTGGCAAAAAGTAATTACGATCCTTCAGTAGGCTGCAAAAGCACTGAGATATTATATTTGACCAGAAATTTGGCACACTTGCACTCGGCGTTCTCAGATATTAATTAGGGTCATAGCAGGACCTTGCTCTCAGACATGCCCTTTGATACTTATTTGCTTCTTTCAATTGGTCTATTATTTAAACTTTGAGTTTCCTTTTTTTCTATCATATTGAACTAAGCCTGCTGACCACAAGTAAAGCCAAAAGAACAACTAAGGAGTATTATGCATCCTAACTAGGATAATAAATGGCCATTTAATCCCTCTGGAGCAACACAAGGCAAACAAACCTGCTGGTGATACTTGATTGAGATTTAAACCTATAACCTATAATGTGTTTACCAGTGGAGAACAGTAAGCAGATCACCCAAATCAGTGCTAAAAATGTTGTGCATCCTATACCGTTTAAAATTATTGTCATTTTAACATTAAAACACAATAAAAATACAACAGCAGGGTTCTATGCTTACTTTTCTTTTTAGGAGCACTTCTGCATTATACATTGGTATAATGACTTGTGTGCTTGTGGTCGTTGTCTTGCTGCATGACCCACTTTCTTCTAAGATTGAGTTCTCGGACAGATGTCCTGACATTTTCCTTTAGAATTTGCTGGTATAATTCAGAATTCATTGTTCCATCAATGATGGCAAGCCATTCTGACCAAGATGCAGCAAAGCAGGCCCAAACCACGATACTACCACCACCATGTTTCACAGATGGAATAAGGTTCTTATGCTTTCTCTTTCCAAACATAACACTTCTCATTTAAACCCAAATGTTTTATTTTGGACTCATCTGTCCACAAAATATTTCTCCAATAGCCCTCTGACTTCTCCACATGATCTTTAGCAAACTGCAGACCAACAGCAGGTTTTTTTTTTTTATTTTGGAGAGTTGTGGCTTTCTCCTTGCAACTCTGCCATTCATACCATGGTTGTTCGGTTTTCTCCTGATGATAGACTCATGAACATTAATATTAACCAATGTGAGAAAGGCCTTTATGTGCTTAAAAGTTACCCTGAGGTCCTTTGCAACCTTGCAGACTATTACAAGTCTTGCTTTGGAGTGATCTTTGTTGGTCGACCACTCCTAGGGAGGGTAACAGTGGTCTTGAATTTCCTCCATTTGTAAACAATCTGACTGACTGTGGATTTGTGGAGTCCAAAATCTTTAGAGATGGTTTTGTAACCTTTTCTAGCCGAATGAGCAACAACAACTCTTTTTCTGAGGTTCTCAGAGATCTGCTTTGTTCATGCCATGATTCACTTCCACAAACATGATCAGACTTTGAAACAGGGCATACACTGGCACCTGATAGTCATTGATTGATAACACATCTGAACAAATGGACTTTAATTTCACCTTAAAATTAACTGCTAATCTTAGAGATTCACATACTTTTGCAACTCACAAATATTTAACACTGGACCATTTTTCTCAATAAATAAAAGACAAACTATATATTTTCATCTCATTTGTTTGATTGGGTTCTCTTTGTCAACTTTCAGCACTTGGGTGAAAATCTGATTAACTTTTTGGTCATATTTATGTAGAAATATAGAAAATTCTAAAGGGTTCACAAACTTTTAGGCAGCACTGTATGAGCACATACCTCAGCTTGTGGAAAGGCTATTTGTGAGGAGATTTCATTCATCATGTGGTTTTCTTACTACCACCTGTGTTTTTTGGTGTTTGTCAGTGTATTATAAAGATACAAAACAGATTTTAGTGCTTCAGTAGGTTGGTATATTAACATTATATCAGTTAATTAAACATACACTTTTTATTTCAGGTCAGTCTGCAAATCTTAAAATGTTGCTACTGTATTTTTACGATAAAGTTCTGGCAACCCAGATGCCATTTTAACTTTAAATTTCACAGAATGTTTTTAAATAGTGTATATGACAGGAAAGTCACACTCTTCTCATCCTGGCAACAGGTGTCAAGCAGATGTCATGGAAACTTCTGGAATACAAAGCCATTTTCCCCCCAGCAGGGCTCAGATCTCCATAACCTCCCACGGAGGAGAGCTGGGAGCGGGCCATTGTTCTCCTCCCTGAAGAACAACAGAGGACTCCACCATCCAGCTGAGAGTGCTGCAAATCATTATTTGACAGTAGCATTTGATGGCCAAGTAGAGATGGGATATATAAGATGTACAGATGTGACGTAAGCACAGGATGTTCTGCATCTGTAACGTATTTCTTGCGGTTGGTGAGTTATGTTATATATTTAAGTCATGCTGTTATTGATCTATGATTTACTGTAAAACAATGGCAGCTGGGTTGCCACAACTTTTCCGTAAAGCAACATTTTAAGTTTTACAATAAAAAAAAAAAGCTTGGGTTCACTGTAAAAACCTGTATTTCATTAAATGATATGTTAAAATACAAAGCTGCTGAAGTAGTAAAATCTGCTTTGTATCTTATTAATGCACTGACAACCACCAAAAAAATGCAGGCGGTAAAGAATCAAAGCTCAAATAGGCTTTTAGCTCAACACTTTTTGAATTTGCCAGTTTGTGTAAATCCATGTGGGGTTCAGAGTATATTATTTTATCCACACTGATTTCACACTTGTGTAACCCACATTAAAATATGGTTTCGATGACTATAGTTATAGTACATAATTATATTGATCCATAATAAAATAATATGAAGATGATAAACATGATACTCTATAGTTAATACATAAATACACTGAATGTATATAATTCCTCAAGAGCCTATAGGGAATTTGAATGAAAACATGCCAGTTAGGAACATAGTGCTGCTTCCCCTTTAAGAGAACAGCTCGCGCACGTAAAAACCGGAGAGCAACGGCAGAGAGAGAAAGCGGAAAGATCAAAGATATTAATGAGTGAAATAATTCATTAACAAGTTGATTTTAAGAAACCAGGAGAGAAGAAAGACAATACTTACCTGATCGCGAACCTGAAGGAAACATATTTGAATTAGAAAACAGCGGTTTTGGTCAGGTTTTTTATTTAAGCACGAAAAACTCCTGTGTGACGAACTATGAGAGGACTCACGATACCGAGAGTTTAGATGGCGAGCCAACCTAGACCGGAGCTTTGATCTTCATTCGACGACGAAAGAGACCGATTACACGCGCTGGATTGTCGGTAAACTCACTGGATCACGGATTGAGCAGGACAACAACCTTTCACCTATTTCTTCCATTTTTTTTCCCGGGAACATTTTTTTTTTCTTCCACAGCTATTTTTTTTTCCATCATTTTTGAATTGAACTGAACTGAACTACATCACACAACTGAACCGAGTTGAACTAAAATACATTACACAGCATTTGAACTGAACTCAACTACATCACACAACTGAATTGAATTTAAGTGTTATAGATATTTTTATTGTATTTTGTGTGTGTGTGTTATGACATAATATGTGATTGTTTATTTTGTTTATTTTGAGTTTTTTTTTCTTGTTCTCTCACCTGTAAAAAAACAAAAAGAAAAGTTAAATCAGACAAATTATCAGCTTTAATAGGACATCAAATACAAGTGGATCCACTGTATAAAAATAATTTACTTATTATTATTTATTAGTTTATTATTTATAATTATTAAAAAAACGAAAGAAAACTAATAGAAAAAGATTTCTCTTTTACAACATTTACAAGACTTTTCTTAAACAACTTGTCTGTATTGATTGCCTTGTAGTAAAGTGCCGCTTTTATACTAAAGATCTGGTCTCCAGTCTGATTTTATGTTTGTTTCCCCACTCCTTGAGAACCTAGATCTGGTCCAGTAGTAAAAGTGACGCGTTTGAGTATGCGAGTGCTACAATTGTCTGGTACAAATGTGTCATTTTGTCATAATTTCAGTGTATAAATTTTTCGTTATTTACCTCAAAAGAATGGAAGTGAAATCTGACAACATTCCCCATATGGGGTACATTGTAACATGTGAGGGGCACATGACCATATGACAGCTTAAAATGCAGCTTAAACAGCTTAAAATAAAATTATAAATTTTTTCAAATAAAATAATAGTATTTTTTTTTAAGAATTAAGAATAATCTAATGTTGGAGTTTGACAATGAACACACTGCAATGCTTGGGACGCCACTAATCGCGAGGCGCAGCTATGCAATATACACTGACCAAAATTATAAACTCTATGCGAAGGAGATGTGTTGCACTGCGTGAGGCAAATGGTGGTCACACCAGATACTGACTGGTTTTCAGACCCCTCCGGAACCCCCCAATACAGTAAAACTGCACATTTTAGAGTGGCCTTTTATTGTGGCCAGCCTAAGGCACACCTGTGCAATAATCATGCTCTCTAATCAGCATCTTGATTTGCCACACCTGTGAGGTGGATGGATTATCTCGGCGAAGGAGAAGTGCTCACTAACACAGATTTAGACAGATTTGTGAACAATATTTGAGAGAAATAGGCCTTTTGTGTACATAGAAAAAGTCTTAGATCTTTGAGTTCAGCTCATGAAAAATGGGGGCAAAAACAAAAGTGTTGCGTTTATAATTCTGGTCAGTGTAGTTCAAAACAACTTGGGCAAATGGAAGAACACATTAAGACATTCAGAGATATAGTCCCCTCCCTCCACATACAGCTCTCATAGAACACGAGATGCATAAACAAGCCAAAATGCTTTCCTTTTCTTGAAATAATAATTTCTGAACAATAAACATTGACTGTCCATCTTCATTCACCTGTTTCTTGTGGTTTCTCATTAAAACTCATAAAAGTAAATGGTGCAAATTACATCACTAATGTCATAGAATAGCATAGTTTAATATAGCAGGGCATTGTAAAGCAGTGTACAATGATCCCCATTTGTGCAACTGGAATTTAAAACTGGTTAGTGTCTTCCGCTAGTCATCTAGTCATCTAAACTGATAAATAACAGTTTGGAGATTAAAATAATAGCAGATTTGACTCATTTTCAATGAATGCTGAAAACTGAGATGTAAAATTATAGTAAAATAAATATTCAGCAATATCTTCAAAAGACATTTAAATTTTGGCGCACTTTTTTCTTTACATAGTGTTGATATGGCAACTAGTAAATACCATAAATTTGGTTATGCTAGCATGTGTGGAAATATTTAAACCATGTGTGTTACAACTAACCCTGCATTAGTTTGTGCCCCGCGCTCACCTACTGTAGCTTTTCCAAAAAGCTGAGGTAAGTACAAATATATAGAAAGTGCACAGTGTCACAAATACAAACACCATTACTAAAGACTAAAATAATGCAATAAACATTAATTCAACATAAGATGTAACATAAAACAAACAACAACAACAAAAACCTCAAGACATTTGAAATGTGAAGCTCACATTTGAAGGTTATCTTAAGTTCACTTTTTTCCCACTGTAAATTATAAGATGATACACTCTTTTTAAATTTCCAAAAACTGTGAATTTTGTGTATTTTACTTGAAAAATTGCATGAAATGTCCCATTAGATGTTGACATGTTGATCATTTTTATTGACTATTTAGATCTTCCCTGGATCACAGTGATGCTTAAAAATCATCACTAAAAATCATATCTCTCATCTGCTGCACTTAATAATAAATGTTGTTAAATGATTTTCAAGCACTTCAGTTTCAGCAGAGCTCGTTCATTCAAATCTACTTTTTAAGTGTTTTCTTTTAGGCATCTAAATTGCATTCCAATAACGTGAATATTAAATTGAGGATTAATCGCTCATCTAAACACTGAAAGTTATGTTTTTGTTATAAACTAATAAAAATGAAATTAATTGCAAAGGTTAAAAGTCCACATTAAGTCTACTTGCAAACACTTAGAAACACTCCAAACTAGATTCATTTGTGATTAGTCAGCCTGACGAATTAAAGGCTGATCAAACTGCCCAAATATGCATTATAGTTTAAGTATTTGACATTTTTCTGCATCCATTCAAGGGAATCAAACTTCAAATGGATTACTTACAGAAGGCTCAGAATATTAAGCTGGGAAAGGAATCATATTTTCTGAATAAATGCACAGATTACCTTTAAAAAGCTCCTATTTTTGTGGCTCAGGTTGAAGAAAGGGTGCAAACGTCTTTTGTCAAAAGGGAGAAAGAAAGAGAAAGAGAACGAGAATGCAAAAGAGCCTAAGACATGTCTAATTGGAAATGACTGGTTTGAGAGCATATCCACCCTCAGAGTGAAATCTGCTCCTCCGCCTCGGTCCCCTGGTCCCCTGCACACAGAGGATTAGCCCAGAGCTAATGCGGATCTAGTGAGTCACAGCTACACGTTGTGTATGTGCGCGTTACAGGGGACAATCAAAATTATCATAGAACACCACCAATCCTCCTTCAGCCACAAACCCTGAAGCCTCAAGAATACCCTACATTAAGTCATATTGTGGCTTTGTCGGCATCATCCTCTTCACAAGTGTTTTTTGTTTCTCTCCTTGTTTCTTTTTCCTCCTCTCCTTTCCTGCTCCACAACAATTGGCCCATTTTCCTGAAATGTAAGAATCTATTCTTAATCATATCATTTTTAAAAAGTTTCTGAGTTTCATATTTTCCAATTCTTTATCTACCACAAATCTCAAAAGTAAACTTACAGTAATAAACTCCAACCCTAAAGCAATTAAAATATTTCAACTTCATCATAGCATCTTATGGAATTCAAATATGTATGTAATTCTTAAATCCTAAAATACTCAATTTCTATGTTGAATAATTGAATAATAATATATGGCTAAAACAAAAATTCAGGATTCTTTGATTCATTTTAAAGATCCAAAGATCAATACACCATTCAAAAGCTTGGAGTCAGTATTTTTTTTTTTTTTTTTTTTTTTTTTAGCAAGGATGCTTTAAATTGATCAAAAGTGATGATAAAGACATTTATAATGTTACAAAAGATTTCTAAAAAAAATCTACTCTACATTATAATACAACATTTTTTTTTGAGCCAGAAAACAGAATATTGGATTGATTTCTGAAGGTTCATGTGACTGGAGTAATGATGCTAAAAATTCAGCTTGAAATTACAGAAATAAATTACATTTTAAAATATATTCCAAAAGAAAACAGTTATTTTAAATAGTAAAAAATATTTTTAAAATTTTGCTGTTCTTTGGATCAAAGAAATGCAGACCTGATGAGCAGAAGAGGCTTCTTTAAAAAAAAACAACAACAATAAAAATCTTACTGTTCAAACCAGTCGTAAGTACCATGGGTATATTTGTAGCAATAGCTAAAACTACACTGTATTATTGTACAAAATTATAATTTTTCTTTTACTGCCAAAAATCATTAGGATATTAAGTAAAGATCATGTTCGATGAAGATATTTTGTAAATTTCCTAGCGTAAATATATCAAAACTTAATTTTTGATTAGTAATATGCATTGCTAAGAACTTAATTTGGACAACTTTAGACAATTTTCTCAATATTTAGATTTTTTTGCACCCTCAGATTCCAGATTTTCAGATAATTATATCTCTGCCAAATATCGTCATATCCTATTTATTCAGCTTTCAGAAGATCTCAATTTCAAAAATTGACCTTTATGACTGGTTTTGTGGTCCAGGGTCACATATGAAATACATATTAATTATGATACTAGAACAAAAATAATACTGAAATGTTACAAAACATGTTTTTTTTTTTTTTCACAATATAGATAAAAGACTTTATAACATATTTTCAAAAAAAAAAAAAAAAAAAAAAAAGCTTAATTTAGGTTATTAAAAAAATGTAACCCTATGCAATGTAATTGTGAACAATAGATACATAAATTGACTGAATTTGAGTGTTTGCATTACAGTATACATGAAACATGAATCTATCAAATGAAGTGAGAGAGAATTAACAGCATAACAGTATGCTGTTAATTATAACAATACTAAGTCATGAGGACAAGTATAGCACAGTTTTTTGAGCCAATTATATTGTGTAATCTGAAGCACATCCTCATTACTAGTTCTTTCTGCAAAGCCCTTAAATGGAAATAATACTTGCCCTGTAGAGACCCTTACAACTTCTCATCCGTTTCAAAAGAATCTCTTTGTGTAAAGAATTTTGTCACTTCACGGTTTAATTTCCACAACTGAATATGGCAGAATTCCCAGATATTTTCTGTTGAAATATAGTAGCCTGTATTTAAGAGTAAAACCACGTTTCTCTTGAGTACTTTGATTTATATCTTCCTGCCAGGACGATTAGTTGGACCACAGTACCAGAATCCGCTTGCCATCACCTTGAGGTTCAAAATGCACAACTGCACATATTTTTGGCTTATAAAAATAGTATAACAACTCTGTTTCCTTCAGGCGAACGCTCTGTGTATTTGCCAGCTCTGAGTTGCCTAAACGCTACCTAGCAGCAATGTTCTGCCTGACAACAAATTTATTTTGTTCATGATCTAAACTTTCAGATAAATGGTCATGGTCTAAACTTGAAAACATTGCATGAAAATAAAAATAAGTTCAAATCCCTTTGTATTAATTAAAATTATTAACATATCAGAACAAATCTCGTTTACAGAGAAAGAGGTCATTTGTGGCCTAGCAGTCAGTGCACATGTGTCCTGCAAACTGAGTTGTGCTCATGTGGGAAACTGTAATTTGCATAATTTCCTGTCATCTTTCCACTTTCTAAACCAAAAAAAAAAAGGCAAAAAGAGATGATTTAAGCATTTGGGTCAATCTACGAAACAGGTGCCTTGTTCCAGTTGGGCAGGGAGATTGATGAAACACATCATTTTACCAATAAATTGAATTATGCCCAATATACGCCCAAGCTAAATGAATAGTATTTTATTTTATTTAATATTTAATTTTAAAATATTTTAGGCCTATATTTTATAATATACATCATGAAAAACACACTATGAGTCAAATGTTTAGGGTAAGTAAGTTTTCTTTCAGAAATAAATTAATGCAATAAATTAATCAAAAGTGGCAGGTAAAGACTGTTATAATGTTACATAAAAATTCTATTATAAATAAATGCTCTTCTTTTGAGCATTCAATTCATCAAAAAATCCTGAAAAAAAAAGTATACAGCAGCACAACTGTTTTAACAATTGATAATAATTATAAAAGTTTTAATAATAATAAATGTTGCACAAAATCAGAAGTTTAGCAATAAAAATAATTCATTTATAAATGTATATTTTGTTTTAAAAAGTGTGTTAAATGTGTATTAAAAAGTGATAAAATAATGTATATAATACAAAACACAAGTTGACACCAGCTGTTTTAAGTCATTTGTGACCCTGGACCACAAAACCAGTCATAAGTGTACATTTCTCGAAATTGAGATTTATACATCATCTGAAAGCTGAATAAATAAGCTTTCCATTGTTGTTAGGAAAGGACAATATTTGGCCGAGATACAACTATTTGAATATCTGGAATCTGAGGGTGCAAAAAAAAAAAAAAAAATCAAAATACTGAGAAAATCGCCTTTAAAGTTGTCCAAATGAAGTTCATTGCAATGCATATTACTAGTCAAAAATTAAGTTTTGATATACTTACGGTGGGAAATTTACAAAATATCTTCATGGAACATGATCTTCACATAATATCCTAATGATTTTTGGCATAAAAGGAAAATCGATAAATTTGACCCATCCGATGTATTTTTGGCTATTGCTACAATTATATCCGTGCAACATAAGACTGGTTTTGTGGTCCAGAGTCACATTTTATTACACAAATGTGAGGGACACAAATAGCACCGGTTTTATAAAATGAACCATCTTTTTGAGAACTTCTGTAAGAGCTTCTCACTGACGTTATAGTTTACAATCACATGGTAGTAACAACACAGAGCAGCTCAACCCGAGACCGACTCAAAAGGCCAGAGCCATGGCTCACTAAAATCTTCAATATACTGCAGATATGGGGAATAAAGAGCAGTAATGAGGCATTAATAAAATAAAATGTCCCAGTGATTCAGTTGCCTCAGCTGGAAGGCCTGACACCTAGAACTTCACTTCCACACCACGGCGCTAAAAGAGAAAAGTCTCCGTGCTAGACTTGGGAATGTCTTAATGAGGACAGTCTGACATTTGAAGACACCACCGCCCTACGCCAGAGCAGTCAACCTCCGCTCAAATGAGAATTACAGAGTGCCATGCCTGAAGAGATAGCGGAAACACCAGGGTCAGCAAGTTTTGATAAGATTAGTGGTAACTTCGCATACCCATGTGACCCAGTGTTCATTTGATTCAGAAAGCAGCCCATCTCAACTTCTATTTGCTCTGCGTGATCAGAATGTGCTGCTGTGTCCTGGAATCACTCACTCATCGACTAGTCCTTATTGTAGTGAATGCTACATACTGCACGATATGGCGGAAAGAGTTAAGAAAATGTGAATGGGATGCTGATGTAAAAGGTACAGTGATGAAAATAGCATTTACACATATGTGGCCGTGGACCACAAAACCAGTCATAAGGGTCAATTTTTACATAAGATTTATGAAAGCTGAATAAATAAGCTTTCCATTGATGTATGGTTTGTTAGGATAGGACAATATTCGGCTAAGATACAACTGTTTGAAAATCTGGAATCTGAGGGTGCAAAAAAATCCAAATATTATAATATAATAATAGTCCACTTCCAAAACAAAGATTCACATATAATGTACTTACCCCCAGATGTTCATGTCTTTCTTTCTTCAGTCGTAAAGAAAGGATGTTTTTTGAGGAAAATATTTCAGCATTTTTCTCCATGTAATGGACTGATATGGTGCCCCAATTTTGAACTTCCAAAATACAGTTTAAATGCGGCTTCAAATGATCCCAAATGCGGTTGTAAATGATCCCAGCCGAGGAAGAAGGGTCTTATCTAGTGAAATGATCAGTTATTTTCATTAAAATAATAAAATTTTTTAATGTCAAATGCTCGTCTTGTCTTACTGTGCCTGGACTGTTTTTTTCCAGTTCATGACAGTTAGGGTATGTCGAAAAACTCCCATCTCATGTTCTCCCTCAACTTCAAAATCGTCTTATATCACTGTTTTACCTTTTTTGTTAAGGGTGTTTGATGATCTTTGTATGTTCACTTTGCAAAGACTGGGTCGGTGCTTCTGCAGCGATGTAGGATGATTTTGAAATGATTTTTGAAGTTGAAGGAGAAAATAGGATTGGAGTTTTTCAACATACCCTAACTGTCTTGAGCCAGAATACACAGAGTTCAGGGAGAACAAGACAAGACGAACGTTTGAGATTAAAAAGTATATAAATTGTATTTTTTTAAATGAAAATAACCGGTTGTTTCACTAGAAAAGACCTTCTTCCTCGGGTGGGATAGTTTACAACCGAATTTGGGATCATTTGAAGCCACATTTAAACTGCATTTTGGAATTTTAAAATCAGGCCACCATATCAGTCCATTCTATGGAGAAAAATGCTGAAATGTTTTTCTCAAAAAACGATTTCTTTTTGACTGAAGAAAGAAAGACATGAACATCTTGGATGACAAGGGGGTGAGTACATTAAATGTGAATCTTTGTTTTGGAAGTAGACTTCTCCTTTAAGAAAATCACCTTTAAAGTTGTCCAAATGAAGTTCTACGCCATGCATATTACAGCTCAAAAATTAAGTTTTGATATATTTATGGTAGAAAATTTACAAAATATCTTTATGGAACATGATCTTTCCTAATGATATTTGGCATAAAATCTGTAATTCTGACCCATACCATGTATTGTTGGCTATTGCTACAAATATACCCGTGCTACTTATGACTGGTTTTGTGGTCCAGGGTCACATATTGAATTATTAAAATAACGATGAGAAACAATGGTATGATATAATGTGCTGTATGTGTGTTTTATATATGTATGTATTTGCATATCATGTTAAATATAACCGTTCATAATGATTTCCAATACTGAATTGTAGATTATTCAATTTATTGTTTTATGTTGTATTGAAACATACTCATTAAAGTGATTATGAGATGCGATCTACTTCCTAAGATCTGCAAATACTTCAATACGAAACTTTCCCATTGAAGAGATATGATCTACTTACGTATAAATATAAAATCATTATTAACATTGATTAGACCTACAGATACCTGAATATCTGAATCTTCTACCAAATTATCATTTCCAATTAAACTGTTAAATAGTCAGTGAAGAAAGATAAAACTCTTAGCATTAAGGTGAGTTAATGAGGGGGAAAATCCATAACTCATTAGCAGTAGCATAATCTTGGCTAATGCAATGTTGCATTAGTAAGTGTACACTTGGTGCACACTATAAATCACAGTGCATTATGGGTATAGAAATGTGCATCATACAGGGCATTAAACTATTCACTAAAAAGCAAACGGAGTGATATATGAGCACTCGTAATAGTGAAGCTCCTACCATCCTAAATTGTTCACAAAATTGAATCTGTATTTTACCATTATGACAAAACCCTAACATTGGTGAACACTCCCAAACTCCATTTCCTTTTGTACTATTTCTGTGTCTGTTGGTCCTAAGTGTCTGTCTTCCTCGCCTCTGCTTTTCTCTTACTCTAATGCGTCACACTTGTCCTCTCTTTAATCTTCGTCTGTCTTGGAAGTGCCCGTGGGGATGTACTATAACCATTAAAAGTCTCTGAAGAGTTGCTTCACTCTCTGTGTGTATGTGAGGGCGTCCACATATGCGTGTTTTCAGAGGTTAGCGGTAAATCCGGAGTGTCTGCGAGCTTAATCAAATCAAACTCTTCTCTCCGTCCATCTATCTTTATCTTTGAGTGTTTGCCGACCTGGTTATCAGTCGTGATGGTTTAGTCCTTCGGGCGCTCTCGCACTTTCTAGCTGATAGCCACACCAGCACAAGAACTAGTTGAAATATCGGTCTGAGGTTGAGCTCTTGAAGGAATATTCTGGGTTATTTGTCACTGAGTTGATTGGGAATGCTAACAGATAGCAGGTATATTAAAGGTAACCCCTGGTAAGACTTGTATGGCATAATATAACATAAATATAGTCTGTTACTGAAATATGCTTTCGTTATTTAAAAAAATCTATATTGTTTTATACATACAGGGCTCAACGCTAAGGATTTTTTCTGCGGGCCTGGTCAGGCCAGTGGTTCAAATTTTTACTTGCCCGGTCAAGTTTTTCACTGGCCCTGCCACAAAAAAATAAAATAGTTGCAGTTATTATTGTTTTTGACCCATGTTTTATTTTAGTAAATACACTTATATGACACCAAAATTTTACATATCAATTAAATTGCACAATTTTCAATTTCAATTTCGATATCACAGCAACCTACTAACCTAACAAACATAAAGTTCAAACATTATTTGTTTGTTCAAAAATGATTTTATTATTATTAAAAGTGGGAGCGTCTTCCGGTTCAAAGTAAACAAGCGGGACGTGACACTCATTCATTCAACAGCTGACAATAGTGATGGGCAAATAAAGCCTCGTGAAGCACTTACATTTTCCTCTGACTGTTTCGGGAAAAGATTAAAAGCTTCGAGTGTTTCGAAAACAGCGCAATCTGGTGGTTAGTAAAAAATAAAGCAGCCAAAAGCCTGTGAAAGAAACACCGTCAGACGAAACATTCACCACGCATTCCACAGATCGACTCATGTTACATGCACAAATATAAGTCTAACAGTGTTTGTTGAATTTCTATCTCTGATAAATGAATTTACCCACTAAACCGTGGCATTAAATGCTAGTACGAAAATCTATTTGATGTAATAGAAGAATAATTTACGTGCATACAGTATGGCAAATATTTAATTTTCCTGAAATGATTTGTATTTTTCACATTACTTGTATGACTGGGTATTTAAAAATATAAATGAATAAGTAAGATATGGGGGTTCAAACTGACACACAGTGAATCTCGCACGGGACTGGAGCGAAAGTGAGGCTTCGTTTGTCACTGGTTTTTGTGATTTCTACGTTAGCAACACATTTAGCGATTTAGCGATCCAAACTTGCTAACGATGTGTGAGCACAGCTTCGAACAGCACATGTTGTCCCTGAACACCATAACGACATCTCTCATAAAGGTTTGCAACTTTACAAAGTAAACAAAGATCTGAAAAATACTTAGCCTCTCGCTAATTAGCACACAAAATACCATTGGTATAACACTTCTGCTGCCTCACCGGACGTTGTTCCCACATTCTTTTTTACAGCAGCGCCCCGCAGAAACAGGTGGATAACAATATTACGTTTCCTTGGTTGCCGCTGTAAACAAAGCAGCACTTTGAATGCTACTTTAAATGCATTATACAGAGGAAAATGAAAAGAAAACGTCATGAAAACTTTTCTTAAAACAGTCAGTTCCCCTCAGAGATACATTAATATAACCCCCATTTCAATATTTAGGATAATATTTCCAATATTTCACGCATCGTGAACTGTGATCTTGCTCTGTCTACTACAGTATTTTTTTTCTCCTCTTTGCGTTCGTCTTCAGCGCCTCTGGCTTCTGTTAATGGATGAGTTCATAATATTTCCACACACATGATATTTTGAAAAATTATTGCATGCAGTTTGTGTGCAAGCCCAGAACTGAGATCTGTTGAAATATGTCTGGTGGATCGGTGCATCTGTACTCCACTGTATACATTCGATTAATTATTGTTAAAGCTACAAAGTTACTCGTCAAGACGGGTATTTTGACATACTTTTGCAGGCTATTTGTCCGTCTCTGTGATTGCTTGAAATTTTAAATTAACAAGCCTTAAAAACACGTGCAAATGATAAACTGTTGTGACGACGCAGCAGTGGCCTGATCAGGCCAGTGACAAATTCGTCAACTGTCCCGAGCGTCTTTCACACTGGCCCCAGGCCATCGGGCACTCCTTTTTGTCGAGCCCTGTACATATTTTGGACTATGGGCGGCACCATTATTTCGATGATGTAAAATGGTTGCAAGTGAGCTACTGGCAATACCTGTTGCTATTTTTAACGCACAACTCGGAAAATAAAATACTGATGGCGTTTGGTTGTAATTTTCAGTCGAAGGGCAAGAAGAGAAGCGATTAAGTCTTCACTGCTTTTCCTAGCGATAAGAAGACGGAAAAGAATGGAAAGATGCCCGTGAATAAAAATTCCTAAAGACCTGCGTCTTTGTTCACTTCACCTGCCTTGATGCCAACAAGAAACGCTAGATGCCATCCTGGCAAGATGTAAACATGCCGACGCTTCTTATGACGCCGTAGCCACTGAAGGAGTTTCTAAGTGCGGATTTCACTCTATATCCGGGGGCATTTAGACTCCTTGTGGGGGAAATTGACGGTACGGCATTTGGTTTAAGCCTACGCTTATGTCCGTCGCCACCTGTAAGCTCTTTAGTAGCTGTGGTCATCGTATCAGTATTTTATTTTTTGAGTGTTGTGTTGCGTTATATAGCAGCAGGTAGCGCCAGTAGCTCACACAGCGCAACCATTTCCCATCATGATGGTGCCCCCCCATAGTCCAAAATATGTATGAAACTATGTGGATTTTTTAAATTATGTAAATCTTTCATGGGTTTTCTACTACATATTGCAGTAAGAGACATCATTTATGTTATATTAAGCCTCTCAAGTCCTTTAAAATTCTATAAGCAGGCTGTTCAAACAAACAGCAGTGTTTTGAAAGTTTTAAATCATTATTTTCTTAAATCAACTGTGTCAGTGATAGACACAATAAAATAGTAATTAGGCTTGTCACTATATCAACTTGTTATGAAACAAACAAAACTTGACAGGCTTCATAATTCTCAATATAACCACATAAAATAATTTTTTTTGTGAAATATCTTATTTGGGGTCAGTACTAAACAAAAAATAACATGCATTTTGTATGATCCCTCTTATTTTAGTAAAATAATTAACATTTTGCAGATTCTGCAAGGTGTATGTAAACTTTTGATCTCAACTGTACTATATAGAAAATCTTAGCTGTATGTTTAATTCAGTTGTCGCAAAATGTAACTATATTATCCAAGTACTGCTCACTGCAGAGCCAAATGGCCTCCAGCTGCCCCTCTCTGGATGTCCAGCTCCACCTCTGTGTGAACTAATGGGTGGAGTTATGTTTAGTGATAGGGTAAGGGGTAGGGTCAGGGTGTGGTTAAGTGTCTAACTCCACCCATTACCTCCAGCGAGGGGGAGCTACAGCTATTTAGCTCTGGATCACCCAGCTCTTTATAAGATTATAAGAATATCCAACTTTATGTGCATACATACAGTTTACTTGCATAGTGCAATGTATATCATATATGACCCGGGACCACAAAACCAGTCATAAGGGTCAATTTTGCGAAATTGATATTTATACATCACCTGAAAGCTGATTAAATAAGGTTTCCATTGATGTATGGTTTGTTAGAATAGGACAATATTTGGCCGAGACACACTATTTTAAAAACTGGAATCTGGGGGTGCAAAAAAAAATAAATACTGAGAAAATCGCCTTTAAAGTTGTCCAAATGAAGTTCATAGAATGCATATTACTAATCAAAAATTATGTTTTGATACATTTACAGTAGGAAATTTACAAAATATCTTAATGGACCTTGATCTTTACTTAATATCCTAATGATTTTTGGCTTAAATGTATAATTTTGACCCATACAAGGTATTTTTGGCTATTGCTACAAAATATACCTGTGCTACTTAAGACTGGTTTTGTGGTCCAGGGTCACATATACCTAATCTCAACTGCTTGATTGTTTGTATCGTCCAGCTCCAATGTGCTAAATGTGATTTGTGATAAGGCATGAGGATATAAAGATATTACAAAAGATCATGTTTTTCTGTAAAGCTGCTTTGAATGTGCATTGTAAAAAGTGTTAGGCCTATACAAACAAATTTGATTGTTTTAGTAAATTATACTTTCAAAACAGTCTGATAAAGATGCGAAGTGCTCTCAGCTTCGCTGCTATGCTTCCTTGACTTAAGGTTTACTGTAAATGTGTCTGCTGTTCACTGAAGGACGAGTCGAAATTATTGTTTAATGTAAATGACAGCATGGCACAGATGGCGCCCATAGACATTAAGTCGAAAATAACCCACAATATTCCTTTAAGTATGTTGTGAACCACAGGCTCGTCTCCATTAATTAAGCGTGCTGTATTCTCACACACTGACCGACCCTTATCTTGGCATGACCCTTCGAACTCTGAAACCCTGGGAAGAAGAAAGCGTTCGCTCAAGACTGACGCTCCTCTTAGTATTCAGCTTCTAATCAATTGTAGTGCATTTGTCGGCCGAACAAAGAGCAGGCCGCAGTTTTGATATTCAACAGACTCGGTTACTGAGGAGTATCAATACTTCCCGGTTTTCTCCCACCCTTCCCCCTGTTCTCATGTGCGCGAGTGTGCGTTCAGAGCGTGCAGAAGACCCTGTGTTCCCACTGGCCGTGAGCGCAAGCACTGAGGACCTGCGGTCAGAGGTCACAGAGTCCTATGGTGTGACATCATGAAAGAGCTCAAAGGTCACAAGGTCATGTGAGGGGAGGAGGAGACACAACAATGACAAAGTGACATGGGACGGCCACAGAATTCCATCACACAACGGCAACCAACCGAGTGAAACGATCCGAGGAGATGGATCTGGGTTGATACAATTAACCTTCATGATTCTTTGCTTGAGTTTAATTGAGTGAATTTGATTGGAATTATTTGCAGAAAATTTATTTGCAGGAGAATAATAAATAAAAATAGAAGCATATCAGACAACTGCTGAGCATAGATAGATATATAGATAGATAGATGCACAAACTTTTCTGATAGATTTTGATTTGCTGAAGTGAGAATAACATTAGTGCACTTACTTGACTGATCACTCTCTCGAACAGATTCATTCCAGCATGCTTCAGGCTCTTGATTTTTTTTTTTTTTTAAGATATGTATGAAGAGCAGTACTGGAAATGAACAATAGCATATGAATCATATAAACACAAAACCACTTCAACTGAGAACAGGAACTCATTGACTCACTCGTGTGGATTGAGACATTAATGGATGTCACTTGACATTGGAGAATTTTTTAGTCTGATTAAAAAAAAATAAAAAAAAGTCTCTGGTTCTGAGAGCTGGAGATAACAGCCTGCGATTTATGACTAATTGCTGGTAATTAAAAAATCTTACATTTTCCCAATTCCAGTGATGGAGTGAAATGACTGTAGTGGAATCTATAGTAAAACAGAAATTATATTCCATTATTGAAATACTGAAATCGCTTTCTGCCTAATGAGCTGCAATAATGGATTGTTGTTTTCCTTAAAGGTCAAATTTAAAACAGATTTTGCCAAATCTGCAAGGATTCATGAATGTTTACGAATTCTGTGGGTCTAAGCAGTAGGAAAAATGTTCTGTTCTATATTCCATGATAGAAAAAATTAATACCTTATTCATGGAGACGAATCACCTTTTCATCTTGAATATACTTTTATCTGTACAAACCTGTCAAAACATGCAACATTTATTACAAAGTTTTTATTCATATTAAAAAAATAATGCATAAGCGCAAATTAGTTAATGTTACTGTTATTTACTATTTATTTATGAGTATTTAAATGAATGGTTTACCCAAAAAAAACATTTTGTCATCAGTTACTCACCCTCATGTTTCAACTTTATATTTTCTTTCTTCCATGAAATGCAAAAGGAGATGTTAGGAAGAATTTCCAAGGACTGTGCTTTTCAAACAACAACATAGCATGCAATTTTTACAAGTAAGCTACAAAATAAGATCATCATAAAAGTAGAATGAATGCACTTAAATCACTATAAAGATTATTCACTGATAATCTTCACCTCTGCCAGCACTTTGCTCTTGTATTCAATTAAAAAAATAGTGCTTTTAATAGCGATCAGTAATTAGAGACTTCAATTTCAGTTCGTTCCTTGTGCAAAGCTATTGCATGATTTCAGAGGTCATTTGCATAAGTCATATTGACTCCGTGGTGCTTTTTTGCAGCTTAAAATTATAAATCACCATCCATTTCTCTTATAGAAGCTTTGACATATTTCAAAACATCTCCTTTTAAGTTTCACATAATGAAAATAATACCATCAATTTAGAACAACCTGATAATGAGTAAATGATAAAAAAAAAAGTTCATTTTCAGGTAAACCATTCCTTCAGTTGCACATTATAGATCATTTAAAGACACTATGCAAAATGTCAAGTGAGACGTAATTTTCCGTAATCAAGAATGCTGTTGCCCAGTGTTGAGTCTGGGCTGACAGTCAGACTGTCTTTGTCTCTTTAAATAAATGGTAAGAAACGAGAGGGAGCGAGACACTCATCCGCTCCATCTGTGTGGCGTCTAGCGCCTACATATGACACATGCCATCATTCTATCTGTGACTCATCAGCCTCACAGGAAAAGCACTTTAACATCCACCATGCTTTCACTCCACTGACACTGTGTCAAACTGTTTTTTTTCTTCTTATGGAGTGTTACATACCCCCATTTTTGCATTTTTTTTTTTCAATTTTAACCAACAAAGAAAGGGTGTTACCATACCAACAGGAAAAAAAAAATATATGTGCAATCCGCATTCATTGTAATGTGTCCTTGATTTCATATTATTCCTGTTCATGCTGAATTCGGTAAATTAGATAATGCTTAAAATTTAGTATGAAAGCATATAAGAGTGAGCCAGACTCTGGATAAGTTTAGGCACTTAAATGTATTAATAATATCTTTTTTTTTTTTTTTTTTTTACACAGTGACAAGAAAATGAACAGGATGGCAATTAAGAGCTACATTTTGTCATTCTTCAGTGAGCAACAGAGAAATATTGCCTGAGCATGTCAACTTTTTTTTTTTTTTTTTTTGAAATTTTGATGTCATCAGACCAAATTTAAAAAACATTTTAAAGTTAGACAAACCAACTAATACCACTAAGCCATCATCAAATCCATTGCTAATACCGTTTTTTGCTAATTTATTCAAACTAAAATGATGTCTTTTCCTGGAGGATGATGTCATTAAAAACTGTCTTTTGTTAGCCAAAGACACCAAAGGGATAGTTAAAAAATTAAATATATTATATAAAATTAAAAATACATAAATAAATAAATAAAACAGTTTCAATATTGCAATCAGACATGAGATAACAGGAACACCTGGAAAATTTCTTAATTGATAATTTTTTATGCAAGCACATCAAAACTTGAAAACACTTGCTCAGATATGATTTCTATTATGAAAAATATTATGAGATAAATAATGGAGACAAAAATAAACATCTCTGGATATGTTTTTGCTACATTATTTCTACATTATTTAATTGTGATTAATCACATCCAAAAAAAAAAAAAAAAAAAAAAATATATATATATATATATATATATATATAAATACACACATAAAGTATATTTTGAAAATATTTACATGTATATATTTCTAGTCATATAATTAGTATATATAATTATTTTCAATATATAAATATAACATCCATAAAAACAAAACTTTTATTTTAGATACGATACTGCTTAATATATCTATGCAACCTGTCTCAGATTTCTATTTTTTTTTTTTTTTTTGCATTTGACTTTTTATTGTACTTACGTAAATCAGCATGAATATACAGAAATGCAAATGCAGTTTGAAAGCAGTGGATCTATATAATAACTTAAATGTGTTCTTTTCACTTTCATATGAATTCAGCTAAATAAAAAAAATAACTTCTACCATCCCAAAGAGTGCTAAAAAATAGTGATTTTTCACAATCTTGAGATTCTAAAGATACATCAATATTGCAGCCTGCCAAAAAGCCTGCTGGCCTTTCATTCAGCACATACAGATCAGGATTGACCTTTTGCTTGGACGGTTTTGAACCGACGTGCTGCTTTTTACAGTGAGACCGGTGTGTGCTCATGAAGTTTCTCTCCTCAAGGTGAAACTACAAAATGCATCTCTAGAAGAACAGGTTGGATGTGGATGGTGATGATGACTACAATACAAGGGTGTAATTTCACAGGCACAGTGCACACAGAAGTGTGTGTGTGTACTTATATATGCGTCTCAGTCACTGAAGCAGTGGGTGTGTGTGTGTGATATCTCTAAATATGCATCCAGACAGCACATATGCGTCATCTTCTGAGCCAAATGACCATCCCTGTCTCTTGCAGGCTGTGACATTCATTTAAACCCTCCGGTTTTGATGAGTAATACCAGTTTTAAGGATAAAATTACGGTGAATCTGAAAATGTTACAGTCACTATGAAATCAAAATGGACTACTTAATTTCTTTATGGTCATTTCTGACTTGCTTTGTCTTTGTAATTGCTCATCACTCTGCCTCTTAAAATACTTTTCTGCTTCTGCTTGTCACCAGTTCTTCTTATTTTGCAAACACTTGCCTCCAATCACCTGTCATATAGAGATCACTTTCATGACACCAATTACTTTCTAATGGATAAAATCAACTTCTGCCATACCTTTTACCCTGATTAAATATTCTGGTTCAATTAGACATAAATCAGAATATGAAAGTAAAATGGGTTATGAACAGTGTAGTAGATTTCTTTGTGGCAGTGGTTCTCAACCTTTCTGACTCAAAGGCCCACATACAGAGTAGGCTGAGATATTTTTTCGCCAGTATTTCTGTAATATTTATGACAAAGCTTCCTTGTTTTTATCCCTTTCTATTAACAGAACCTGGGAGTATCTATCCACCTTATTCTTCAACACGAAAGTAAGCATATGGGCAAGACCTACGGTTCATTAGACGCTATAAGGAAATAGCAAGAAAAATAACAACGTGCAGAAAATGGTAAAACTGTTTGCACTACAAACCAGTATGTTCACAATTAAGATGGTACATCCAAAAAATATGGTAAGAGACACTAATTTGAAATAATTTGGAATATCAAGCAGCAAAACGAGCTGTTACGTACAGCTAAAAATAGCTGGACCAGGATGAAACCAGAAGCCAGACCCATAAAATGTACAAATGGCCATGCCCACTCTTATGGGAAAAATAAGGTGGACATAATAATAATAATAATAATAATAATAATAATAAATGTATTAAAATTAATTATTTTCTATAATACTGAAATAACTAACCATCATTTATTTTGTGATTCCAGAAATTTTAAAGCTGTCAATAAAAAAAAAAATTGAGGTGATAAATAAATAAACGAACAAACAAATAATAATAATAATAAAAATATACATTAGAGGGATAATGCATTTAATGATAAATACTATTTAATATTAAATATATTTTATGAAATAATAAAAATATAATAATATTACATAGTATATTTAAAATAATATTTGATATTA
Source organism: Cirrhinus mrigala (assembly GCA_036247105.1). Classification (NCBI taxonomy): domain Eukaryota; kingdom Metazoa; phylum Chordata; class Actinopteri; order Cypriniformes; family Cyprinidae; genus Cirrhinus; species Cirrhinus mrigala. The sequence continues at coordinate 44,694,915 of CM070013.1, forward strand.
AAAATGTTATATATTATTAGTATAAAGTTAATGGCATAGACAGATGCTGTTCATATATACATTATGCATATATACATATGCATAATAAATAAAATAAATAAAAACAAAATATGTATAATATTATTCTATAATTATAAAAATTATATACATTTAACAGAATATAAATATACATAATTAAATAAAATACATAATATAATATATGATTTTTATTTCATGTCAAAAATCATTAGGATATTAAGAAAAGGTCATGTTCCATGACATTTTGTAAATTTCCTACCATAAATATATCACAACTTAATTTTTGATTAGTAATATGCATTACTAAGAACTTAATTTGGACAACATTAAAGTCGATTTTTTGGCACCCTTAGACACCAGATTTTCAAATAGTTGTATTTTGGCCAAATATACATTAATGGAAAACTTATTTATTCAGATTATATATTCATAATATAATATAATATAATATAAATTATTGCTCAGAGATTGCTTTCTCATAGTTTAGTAGAGTTATGCTTTACAGTTTCAGCTTTATCTCGGGTGTTTCTTGTCCTAAAATTAATAGAATGAAAACAGCAACAAATGAATCCATTGACTTTGCATAGAATTTTATTGACAGGTGATCTGACCAATCATAATGCAGAATCTGACATTTTTTGTCTGACAAACAAACCAGACAGGAGAGTAGATTACCGTCGGTGGACACGACCTTGAAAAATGATGTGTACTGACGTCTTTTCGCAGTTGAATCAAGATACCTTCTGATGTTCATTCATGTTTATTTTATAATATAACTAGTAAAGAGGAAGAGATGATTGGTTCACACGTGCCGCTTGAACTGAGGCGCTGCAGGGATCTATTGTGACATTAAAGAGCCACAAAATGGTTTGAATTTCTTTAAAAAATTACAAAATTTGAAAGTGGAGACTTTGTTTTATTCCTAAAGTAACCTGCTCTGTCTTGTCTGTCGGCACGGTGTCAGTTTCCTCTTTGCTCTGCTTTGTATTTTTCACTGCGTGAGAAGAACATGATGTGTAATGGCTTGTCGGACATAGCAACAGTAATGAAGGGGGTGGGTCTTTGCGAAGGGTCAATTGTCAGCAGACTGCAGACATTGGCCAATCTGAGCGCAGTGAGACATTATTCACTCACTCACTGATCTCTTCTGAAGCTCTAGAGCAGAAACGTGTTAGATTACCGAGATCTCTTTCTTCTGAGAGGCAGGAGAATTCCCATTTTATCTCGCTGCTATCAAAGAGAAACAATTGAGACATTACAGAGATCACATTTGTGATTCTTCTTTCCTGCTGGATTGTCAACCGAATGCGTTTCTTCAAGTGCACCGCCATGCATTTAAATGATTCAGTTGCCCTTGTGCGTCAGTGCTGCTGCGGATAAAGCTCTCATCCTCTCATACAGATGGGCTCCAGCTCTCTGTTTTAACCTTTCTGTGTGTGTCTGTATCAGAGACAGAGCGAGAGAGAGCTGGAGAAAGCTTCCAGCCTCATTTCACAACCCACGCAAATAGACACGCTAACCTTTCCTTTCAAACGCGACCCTCTTTGGTTCAACCTGTCCGATTCCTACGCACACATCCAGTGAATGGAGAGATCCTGCGCACTACTTGTTGATCTAGAAAGATGACAGGAGAGGAAGTGATTGCATGTCGATGGCAGGGCCTGCGGGGACTTATATTGAGATGTAATATTCGTTTTATAATTAGCATGCAGAGGACATGTAGATTTCAGCAGATGCTGGTTAGAACTGACCTATTTTATGTGGAATTGGGGCAGACACACACACACACACACACACAACTGGCTATACTTGGTCACAGGTGCCATGCGGCCTGTTCTGAGCTCAGCAATGTAATGTGCTGAATACTGCTTATACAAGTGATGGATGAATCCAGCATGAAACACACAAACAAACACACTGATTAGATAACATGAACGCAGACACACATAAGTCACATAATGTGGGTTAAACTGAGATTTTAGAGGCAGTGATTCTGTGCCATAAACAAAATATGACATAACCTTGTACCTGTTACCTGTCAAGCCTATTACGAACAGCTCTCAATACACTGATTAACACTGACTGTTTCTGGCAACTTTAAATTATAAAGTTATTAATTTTAGTGGATTTTTAGCACTGATTTACTATTATTGGCAATTTCAGATTGTCTGAATATTTATTTATTATTTATTTAGAATACACAGTGATTAACTGAATTCTCAGGATTATTTGTTGATTTCAAACCATTGTTTTATATTGCAATGATTAAGATTGACTATTATTGGCATTATAGGTTATTTGACTATTTATTTATTTATTTGTTTATATTTTATAAAATTCAAACTTTATGTGCCAACTATTATTGGCATTATTATTAGACAATTTTGGATTCCAATGTTATTTCTTAATTTCAGACCATTTTTGCTATATTGCAGTAATTAACTGACTATTGTAGGCATTATTAGATTATTATTATACAATTTTGGATTCTGATTGTATTTATTGATTTCAGACTATTTCTGCTATATTGTAGTGATTACCTGACTATTACAGGCATTATTAGATTATTATTAGACAATTTTGGATTACTATTTTATTTATCAATTTCAGACTATTTTGGCTATATTTCAGTGATTGAGTATTACTGGCATTATTAGATTATAATTAGATAATACTGGATTCCAATATTATTTATTAAATTCAGACTATTTTTGCTATATTGTAGTGATTACCTGACTATTGTAGGCATTATTAGATTATTATTAGACAATTTTGGATTACTATTTTATTTATTAATTTCAGACTATTTTTGTTATATTGCAGGAATTAATTGCCTATTACTGTCAGTATAAGATCATTTGATTACTAATTAATTTCAGGCTATATTTTTTATAACTAATATTAATAAATACTCTATATATTGCTGATTGTTAATGCGCTAATGCATTAAATAATGTTAACAAATGGGACTATTGTAAAGTGTTACCATATAATCCTAAGCATTGTCTCAGCTTTTCCGTAATAAACCTGATATCTGAAATCACGCTGCTTTTGTCCTGATCATCAAGTACTCGGTGTCAATGACTGAAATGCTGCTGTACGGCGAGTGGTGATTTCTGCGGTTATCGCACATGTTTAGCCGTGAGCGCTGGGAATACAGTGCCACAGAGCAGGCAAGCTGGTGACTAGAGCACGGCAGATGGAGCAGACACACAGAACGAGAGAGGGACGAGGTGTGAGGCTATGCTAATTTCTGAACAGCAGACATGCCAGTGGCAGGGTGGAGCCAAAACTAACACCAGGCAAATTGGACAACGCCACCATTTTGGCTCCGGACCAGGTATTGCAGCATGGGTGTCGTGAAACAGAGCAAGCAATGACAAACGCACTGTAGAAGCGTGCAACTGTTACCTTAAAGAGCCACACCTACACGATCTGACCCATTTCATTGATGCATTGATGTTTTGTTTTTTTTTTTTTCTTGTTTTCCAGTAAAGAAATCTAAACATCAGTAAAACAAGATGCATTAAATAATATATATGGAAAATCAGTGAATTATATTTCCACAAAGAGGTTACCTGAAAGAAATCGTGCACTGGAGACAAATGCATGCATTTATAAATAAACGAATGCACAGATGAATAAATGAATGGGAGCCTGCATGAACTGGAGGCAGGCAGTCTAAAGGGGTCCATGAGGAGTTCATGCTTTCATTCTCATCTCTGGTGTGTGTTCAGGAGGAAAATGGCTGAGGGAGGGTTTGATGTCTCAGACTGTGCGTGAGCAGCATGATTACCTGTAGCTGACTGCTGTGTGTGTGCACATGTGTGTGCAGAAGACTCATTCACACACGTGCTCCTGCAGATATTTGAGCCTTCTGAATGCAACATTCAACATGCACATACATATGCATACACATGCAAGTTTTTGGAAAAAGAAGACTCTTGTGCTCAACAAGACTCCACTTATTTGATTAAAAATACAGTAAAAACAGTAATATTGTGAAATATTTGTTTAACAATAACTGTTTTTTTTTTTTTTTATTCCATTCTAAAAGTGTAATTTATTCCCGTGATCAAAGCTGAATTTTCAGCATCATTACTCTAGCCTTCAGCGCCACATGATCCATCGTTTTTTTCTATATTGCAGTGATTCACAAAGTATTATTGCTAATTTTGGATTGTTATAATATTTCTTCATTTCAAACTATTTTTCTATATTGCAGGGATTAACTGAGTATTACTGGCAATTTTAGATAATTTGATTATTTATTAATTTCAGACCATTTTTTTTTTTATATGGTAGTGATTAATTTGGACTATTATTGCCAATTTTGGAATTATTATTATTAATTTCAGACCATTTTTTCTATACCACAGTGGTTAATTTAGACTATTATTGGCAATTTTGGATTATTAGATTATTTAATGATTTCAGACCTTTTTTATATATATTGCAGTGTTTAATTTGGACTATTAATTGCAATTTTGGATTATTAGATTATTTATTAATTTCAGGCCATTTTTCTATATTGCAGTGATTAATTTGGACTAGTATTTGCAATTCTGAATTAATAGATTATTTATTAATTTCAGACCTTTTTTATATATTGCAGTGATTAATTTGGACTATTAATTGCAATTTTGATTATTAGATTATTTTTTAATTTCAAACACACACAATCTTACTGATGGCAAAAGTTTGAATGGTAGTGTATAATGCATCACAAAGAAATCTGTGGATTTTACAGTGAAAAGCATCACACATAAAACACACTCCTGTTTAGAGCAGAAAATGAGTCTAGAATGTCACTGTAGCCCCTTCAAAAAATATCTGCATGATGCCCTGTGTGTGTGTGTGTTAAGCCTGTGGAGGTGAACCCAGAAGGTGTCTGGATCCGCACTGCATCCAACCTGCTCCCGCTGCTTTCTCTCTTTATCCATTCACTCGTTTCCACACTCATTTGCAGCTCTTCCTGCCTCTCGCCCCCCTGCGTTTCTCCCTCTGACCTCTGCCGTTCGACATGCAGGTGTCTGGTTGGCAGAAAGCGTCTCCGATGGGGCACTAGCGTGCAGGGGTTGCCTCTGTCATTGCTTTGATTAAATTCAGTCTACTTGCTCCACCTGTTCGCCCACCTGTCAGCTTCTCTTATGACTGTGCCATCTCATGCATTACTGTCACCGCACCTCTAAAAGAGCCCTAATGCAGAGTGACAACAAGAGCCTCACCTTCAGAGAGCAGCTCTAGGGGTCTCTTTAAAAGAAAGACAAGTAACACTTCCTCTAAAGACTGCATGTATAATGCATTATAAAGGTAAATGATTAGGAATCAAGAGTTTTAAAAAAAATCTGCTTTTTATTTATTAAACAAATAAGAATCCTGAACCTGAGTTATCAGTTTACATGATTCCTGACTGAAGGATAAGTTGCGACAGACCTTTTCTTCTGTATTGTGATATACATCCAAATGACAAGAATTAAAACACCTTGCACTCAAACATGGAAGCAAGTCTAAATGCTGGAGGGCCAGAGTTTAAGCGGATGAAACAGCTGGAGAAGTCTAGCATACATCACCAGAGAGAAGTCTGCAAAATATAAAGAGGTGAGAGAGAAAACCTGACAAATTCTATGGCCTTGTGCCAAAGTTTTCCAGTTTTTTAGAAACACATCAAATGCAGATGTAAATTCATTTCTTTTTAGTGCCACACCCTCAGAAAAGAAATACTGCCTTTTCTTAATTTTTATAAAAATTATTATTATTTTTTTTCTTTTAACACATGCAGGGATGAATCATTTACAATAAGATTAATAATATGCATTTTGAAAAAAGATTGGGTGATTTTTTTCATTTTAATTAAAAAAAAAAAAAGTATTATGTCTAAAGTACAAACTTTCTCTTTCATGATAGTTTGAATTGTTGCCCAAATTACATGCAACTACTTTTACTGACAGAACCAGAACAAAAATAAACAAAATAACAGAAAACATTACTAATGCTAGTGTGACGTTGCCTAAATAAGTGCATTTACAATTATTGATTAAAAATACAGCTGAGGTCAAAATTTTGCATCCCCCTTTCAGAACCATTAAAAATGTACCAAAATAAAAGGGATCATACAAAATGTACACTGAGGAGAACTGAGGGACTCATATGTAACTATTACTTAAGGTTCACTGATGCTTCAGAAGGAAACACAATGCATTAAGAGCCGGGGGGTGAAAACTTTTTTTAATTTTAAGATCAGGGTAAATTTAACTTATTTTGTCTTTTGGGAAACACGTAAGTATCTTCTGTAGCCTCTGAAGGGCAGTACTAAATGAAAAAAAATATGATATTTAGGCTAAATAAGAAAAATGTACACATTTCCATTCTGTTCTAAAGTTTTCACCCCCTGCCCTCTTAATGCCTGATTTTTTCTTCTAGAGCATCAGTGAGTGTTTGAACCTTCTGTAATAGTTTCATATGAGTCCCTCAGTTGTCCTCAGTGTCAAAAGATGGATCTCAAAATCATACAGTCATTGTTAAAAAGGTTTCAAATACACAAAAATGCTGAAAAAACTAAGAATTTGTGGGACCTGAAGGATTTTTCTGAAGAACAGCAGGCAGTTTAACTGTTCAGGACAAACAAGGGACTCATGAACAATTATCACTAAAAAAAAAAAATAAATAAAAAAACAGCTTTGAAACATTCAGGTAACAACACATTATTAAGATTTTATTCAGGTCAGTTCTAAAAAAAAACAAGAACAAAAAAAACAAAACAAAAAAAACAATAACATGCATTTTGTACGATCCCTCTTATTTTGGTAAAATAATTAACATTTTTAATGACTCTGAAAGGGGGTGCAAACTTTTTGACCTTAACTGTATAACTAATAATATGTAATTTAATACATATAACACTGCATTATACAATAGTTTAAAAGTTTGCGATCAGTAAGACTTTTTTTTTTTTTAAGAACTTCATATTCTTATTCTGCAAAGACGCATTAAATGTATTAACTTTTAATTCATCACAGAATCCTGAAAAATAATATACTATTGTTTCCACAAAAATATAACTCAGTCCAACTGTTTTCAACATTGATAATATGAAAATGTTTTATAAACACCAAATCAGTATACTATAATGATTTATGTGGCATCATGTGACAATGAAGACCAGAGCAATGATGCTGAAAATTCAGTTTTGCATCACAGGAATAAATTACATTTTAAAATATATTCAAACAGAAAACATGAATGATAATATTTGATAATATCAGAAAACAAATGATAATATTTCAAAATATTACTGTTTTTACTGTATGCAGTGTTGGGAGTAACGCATTACAAGTAATGTAATTAGATTACTTTTTTTCAAGTAACTAGTAAAGTAACATATTACTTTCAAATTTACAAATAAGTAACACCAGTTACTTTGTTTTCACATTTATTGACTGACAAGTCTCTGGTCCCCATGTTGAGAGAAACTGTGTGCTGTGTGAGCATGATGTTGCTGTAGTTCTAAACTAAATGTGACTAAACTTACTCATCTCACTTGCACAAAAACAGATTCACAGAAACTGTGAAAATGCAAACTATATAATGCAAACCTGCAAAAATTAAATGTTAGTAAAGATCCTTTATGTGTTTAATCCCATTTTATTAATCAGTGTCTTTGCTGCTGTCCTTTGATGATACAATTTAACTATACTAATAAGCAAAAATTACTTATTACATTTGTTGAACTTTCTTCTCCTGCGCTCTACCGTACAGACATGTATTTACATCTCCTTCAGCCTGAGGCTTATTCATTTCACTTTTGGTGTGAAAGGGCTTTTACATTTGCCAAAAATAGTACTTTTTATATTAAAAACAAACAAGCAACCCCTTCATTAAAAATGAATGCAAAAGTAACGCAAAAGTAACGTAACACATAACTTTAAACAAAAAGTAACTAAGTAATGTAAGTAGTAATGTAATATTGCAATGCATTACTTTTAAAAGTAACTTTCCCCAACACTGACGGTATGTCTGATCAAATAAATGCAGCTTTTTGAATGGTACTGTATGCACAGCCTTCATAGCAAGTGCAATCATTGTGCTTAAAATACACCACACGTCTACAGCAATTGATCTTTTATGTTTTAGTGTTAAGTCGCAGTTCGCACATTTTAAGCTGCACAAACGGCGACTTTCCCGCAGGTAATTAAATATTGTGTGGTCACTGAACATGGGCTTTCTGTTTGACTGAACAAAAGCATAACAGAATGAGCGTCACATTGCACTGATCTTCTGAGGACCTTCTCTTATCTTTATTCACAGAAAGCATGCCTTCACTTCTAAAACAGTCGGGGAAAGACAATCTGGCATGTAAAACATAGAAAGACTCTAGACGCTCCTTACTGCCGAGTGCAATCCCTCAGGCTGAGGACATCCCACTGTTCAGAGCTCAAGAGAGGAAATACAAACGCGGCTATACACAAACATAGCCATGCGCACAAACTCAGTCATGCATACATCAGTGTTTTTGTGCCATCTACAGCGTTCTTTACCTCACACACCCTCATATTTAAAGCTTGTTTGAATGCTGATTCATCCACCCTCGGTCTAGCATGTTGGGGAATCATATTTTACATATACAAGAAAGTAATTGCACAGTCTGCATTCACACCTGGCATCAGCGACAACTCACATCTCACTTACTATTCTCAAAGTGGCCTTTCACTCTCTTCCACAGGATTCAAATGTCAAATAAACGCTTGATCGAGAAAAAGTGTCATCTCTCACGAGAGACAGCTGTTTTTCGTGGAATATGGACCATATGGACCATCCGACCCGTATTCAAAAGAAATATTCCTTCATATTCATAATTGATATGTCTGAAAGTCGAGCGCGGCAGCCATAACATTCCTTAATGGATGTTTTTCATTATTCTTTGACAGACGGAATCCTCCTTAACACGTTTAACAGATTAAATAAGCAAAAACTACAAGCAGCGATTGCTTGTGGAGGGTTTCAGGTGAAGAAAGCTTCATGAAATATCCACCATATGCTGGATGGAAACTGTCAGAGTGACGTGTCAACCAGTTCAGATGGAAATAAAATGCTCTTCTATCAGCTATAAGACTGTCTCTTATGTTATAATTGCTGCTTGCTCAGTGGTTTTGTTTAACAAAGTGCTACGTGTGCAACGGCAGGTTTGTGACGAGACGCATCATAATTATATATTGCAACTATATACATATCATTGCAACTGTGTAAAGCATCGAATGCCTGCAATTAGAAACATTTCATGATGAAAGACTATGAAAACGTGTGTGCTGTTGTATGTGAATAAATGGAAATGATGCACTGGCATTTTGGCTACAACCTATGAATTAAAAAAATATTATGCTTGAGGTATGAAACCAATCCACATAACATTTAACATGATATATCATTTAAGTCAATATGTCATCATCAATCATTTTAATTGCATGTTGACTTCAAATTCTCTGCCTGTCTATATCAGGTCAACGCACACACAGAACTGAAAGGAAGTTGAGTGTGTGTTTATTCATCGTTATTGATTTGTGTCGCATCACTTTGTTTCACTAAGTGTATCTGTGATAAAAACGCACTGGAGTGCACATTCATTCATTCAAGAAGAAAAAACAACAAGTGGGTCTGGACGATATTCTGGTCGAATGACTAATAAATATTTAAAAACATGCCGAAGTAAAAGAGACTGTTAATGCTTTGAGCTACTCAATACAGACACAGCAGTACCTAAATATCATTAAATTGACACAGATTTTTTTTCTTTTCTTCTTACCTGGCTGCAGTATTATGAATTTTTCTTGGGTGGGCTTCAAGATTATTATTGTTAATAAAAACAAAAACTAAATAAATAAATACATAAATGAATAATATTTAATTATTATTATATTTTTGGTTTCATTTTAATTGTAATTTATGTTTTTAGAAATGTAACTTATTTTCATTTTATTTTTGTTCTTTTAAATATTATTGTTCATGTTTAATTACATTCGTACAGATACTGTGAAATTCAAGGACTTTCAAGCACTACTTTTTTTTTTTTTTTAAGGACTTCTATCAGAGATCTCACTTATTAAACAATGTCTTCTCTTTCAAATTAAAACAGCTGTTAATTTTCGTAAGGGATTTTTTTTTTTTTTTAACTGTACTGCCTTAATGTTGCCTTAATGTAATGTGCCTTAAAAAAAAAAGGTTTGCAAAACCACTCTGAAATCCTGATATGAAACAAATGATTCGCAATATGCACTCTGAAGTCTCGGTCTGAATCAAATGATTTGTGAATCCGCTCCAAAGTTCCAATCTGATTAAAATGATTTGCCATATGCAAAGTTTGATCTGAATCAAATGATTCAGAATCCAGACTCCAAAGTTCCGATGTGAAGCAAAATATTCGCAAACCTGCTCCGAAGTTCCAATCTAAAGCAAATGATTTGATACTGAAGTCCCGATTTGAATCAAATGATTCACAATATGTGATCCAATTGGAGCGCTTTGAAAGTGTGAATCACTTTGCGACGCAATGATTTAACTGATTCAGAGTTTCGAAAAATTTTCACCCATTACTACATGCTTTTTAAAATGGTTACAATGTCGAAATTTTTTTTTTTTTTACTAGTGAATCACCTGAAATGAATGACAGAAACCACAAGTTTGAATCAATCGGAGCACTTCCAGCATAAATGACTCACTCAATTGATTCAGTTTATCTGTTCCTCTTTTCGCATCTTCAGCCATGTTTTTTTTTTGTTTTGTTTTGTTTACTAGTTTTATTAACTGAAATAAGCGGAAAAATATTTAAAAAAAAATTTAACTAAATTAAATCTGTAATATTTAAAAAAATAATTACAGATTACTGATTACTATTTCACTATTTTTTTTATTATAGTGCTTCAACATATATATATATACAGGGGTTGGACAATGAAACTGAAACACCTGGTTTTAGATCACAATTAGTATGATATTGGGCCTCCTTTTGCAGCTAATACAACATCATTTCATCGTGGGAGTGACAAATACAAGTCCTGCAAAGCAGCCAGAGGGATTTTGAGCCATTTTCCTCTTGCAGAACAGTGGCCAGGTCACTATGTGATGCTGATGTGGGAAAACGTTTCCTGACTCGCTCCTCCAAAACACCCCAAAGTGGCTCAATAATATTCAGATCTGGTGACTATGCAGGCCATGGGAGATGTTCAACTTAATTTTCATGTTCATTAAACCAGTCTGTCACCAGTCTTGCTGTGTGTATTGGTGCATTATTATCCTGATACAGAGCACTACCTTCAAGGTACAATGTTTGAACCATAAAGTTTCACATAATGAAACTTTACACTCTGCTCTAACTGGTGTAATGTACAATAAGTGAAGATTGGGCACCAGACAGCGCAAATATAGCCATGAGACCTCCAATACAATATTGGCGAGTGTTTCAGTTTCACTGTCCAACCCCTGTATATATATATATATATATATATATATATGTATATAAATACCAGAAATAAAAAGATAAAGCACTAAAATAACTCAAATAAAAAATAGCAATTAAATGTAAACAGTAATATTTAAAAAAGAACAAAAACTGTAAAATGAAATAAAAGTAAAAATGTTAAAATATAAATAATTAAAATGAAAACTGAAAATCTACTTTAATTAAATATCATGACTAATGAATAATATGTGACCCTGGACCACAAAACCAGTCTTAAGTTGCTAGTTTTGATTTTTGATTATTGATTTTTCTTTTATGCCAAAAATCATTAGGAAATTAAGTAAAGATCATGTTTCATGAAGATATTTTGTAAAATTCCTACTGCAAATATACCAAAATTTAATTTTTGATTAGTAATATACGTTAGTAAGAGCTTTATTTGGACAACTTTAAAGGTGATTTTCTCAATATTCAGATTTTTTGCATCCTCAGATTCCATATATTCAAATAGTTGCATCTCGGCCAAATATTGTCCTGCCCTAACAAACCACCAATGGAAATGGAAAGCTTATTTATTCAGCCTTCAGATGATGTATAAAGCTCAGTTTTGAAAAATGGACCCTTATGACTGGTTTTGTGGACCAGATTCACATATATAATACTATAATAGAAAATAAATAATACTAAAATAACACTGGTGGGGTTTAAGAAAGCTGATAAGCACTACAATACTCATGCTTACATATACTACAACAATGCTTGCAGACCTTAAATATACAGTTATATAACAAGTTTAGGCCTATTTGTTATAAATCAGAAATGGATCTTTTACTGCTAGGAAAAGGAAAATTAAGTCTGATATGAATGATGCAAAGAAATGTTATACTTCCAGAAGTCACATTAAAATGTCCTTTACCTAATTTATTGCAAAACTTAAACAGAGTCTCAGTATATTTTCATATCATAATACATTCCCATCATAGAATCAGTTTCCTGAAACAATATTACATTCCCGCCAATTCCCACCCTTAAAAGACAGATAAATACGCAAAGAGAAAGACTGGAAGATGAGTACTGTAGACACAATTGCTGCAGCTTTACTCCTTGTATCCTCACATAACCAACAATGTGAACAGGAGACAGATGTGTATGGAGCCTTTGATTTATATGTATTATGCGTGTAGCCCGATCGGTGGTCGTATCATTTTCCACTGTGCCGCATGTTTAGATGTTGATCTCATTCTTTTGATGCGCTGCCAGACAGTACGCTTTCATCCGAATGTTTATCCTGGAATCGCCTTTGTATGCAGTTCAAATGAGGTGGAATTAGAAATGCATATCGCATTCCCAGCAAAATATGTTTCTTTAGAATATTCTTTTTCAGTGAGTCATAACGCAAGTATTCGCATCTTCGCCTTAAAACAAGAGCGAAGAAGGAGAGCGCATGCAGGATAACCTTGTTCCTTCGATGATTCAGTCCAAGTCTCTGAATCTGACAACAAACAAAAACATGCAGCTGCAAACCTTTCTCACACGGCTGGCCTTTATCTTTACAAATGCGAAAGGGGTCACATCATACTTTTTTCGTCCTTGAGGCAGCTTGTGATAAAGATTTCATTACCATTTTCCACTCTTAGGATCTTTCACACCAGACATACAGCGAAAGCACAACATCTGTGAACAGATCTGGAGCTCTATACAGAAAGTAAAGCCATCTTTTGTTTAAATTACATCATGCATTTGATAACTTGCAAAGAAATACAAAGAACTCTAATTCACATTACGTTTACATATAAATAGTAATACAAACAGAACTGAACTCAAACCTTAAGTGTTTGGATTGAGTGCTTTTTGTGGTTACAGTATGTTTTTATTATACATCATGCTCTTTTAATCAAAAAATGTTGATTCCTTATGGTTTCATAGTTTTAAAGATTCGTTCATAAGGAGCAAACTAAAACTGATTCTGTAGAGAGCTTCACTGAGTCAGGTTGCACTGGGAAGGAAGGTTTGCCCTTGAAGTCTGGGGCATCCGGCACTATCATTGGGGAAAGTAGGCTAAAGGCTGGATCGGGCATGAGGAAGTAGGATCATGTCACGGTGTGATGGATGTTCTGTGGTACAGAGGAAAAGGTGTTAAAGTATCGACCAGCATGGAACCGCTGTTGGCTTTGTACTACAAAATGGCTTAAAGCCATGAATGTTGCCTATTTTCCCAAAAAACTTGGTTTGTTTAATATCTCAGATGCAAACTAAGTCTCTTTAAGTGTTCAGAATTTCACTGGAAGAGCTACACTGGTTATGTGCATCTTAAAGGATTACTTCATTTACAGAACAAAAATTTCCTTATAATTTACTCACACCAATATCATCCAAGATGTTCATGTCTGTCTCTCTTCAGTTGAAAAGAAGTTAAGGTTCCAGGAAAACATTCCAGGATTTTTCTCCATATAGTTTACTTCAGTGGGGATCAACGTGTTGAATGTCCAAATTGCAGCTTCAAAGGGTGATCCCAGAACATGATCCCAGGTGAAGAATAAAGGTCTTATCTGTATTAAAATAATGTGTCATAAAAAAAAAAAAAAAAAGAAAAAAAAGCATATACTTTTTTTTTTTTTAAGTTATATTTTTGGGCTTTCTGTGCCTTTAATGGACGGGACAGTAGAGGGTGACAGGAAAGTACTGGGCAAAGAGAGAGGGGAGCGGGATCGGCAAAGGACCTCAAGATGGGAATCGAACTTGGGTGTGCACTATATGTGCACTATATGTCAGTGCACAAACAACAAGGCTATAGGCAAAAGTACTGACCCAGTGTTTACAAAGCAAACACTGCAAAGAAAGCCAAACAGCCTTTACAAAAAAAAAAAAAAAAAAAAAAAAAGATGACTATTTTGAAGTTGGAAAAAAGTGAGTTGAAATTTTGCTACCCTACCCTACCTTTTTGAATTAGGGTACACACCTAACCACAACTAACCACGTGTGATGTGACGTGCATCGCAGAGCTAGTGCAAGATGAGCATAAGTTTTTATTAAATTTTTTTTATAAAATAAAAATACTTTTTTGGTTTATATTTTGGTACATATTTATGCATATTTCTATATTTTTATTTCTTCTTATTAAATTGTTTTATTTACTTTTATTTTTCATCTTTATTAACTCTTAACGCATATTCCTAATCTTATACTGCACAATTAAAATAAATGTTATTCTAAAAAAAAAAATATATATATATATATATATATATATATATATATAAAAAATAATAATAATAATTAAAATAAATCCAAACAAACTGCTTCACCGCTGAAACAACTTTCAGAACCCTCTTACTTTTTTAAAAATTATTGGTATATCTACAAATGTTTTTGTATTTTAATTTCTTTATATGTAATTTATATGTTATATATATATATATATATATATATATATATATATATATATATACACACACACACACACACGCTTTTCTCATGTATGCAACAGTAGTAGAAAAATAATTTTGTTGTAGCTGTACAATGACTTACACTGCAATTCCTCTCCCTCAACCACCAGACTCCATTCTAGT
Source organism: Cirrhinus mrigala (assembly GCA_036247105.1). Lineage (NCBI taxonomy): Eukaryota > Metazoa > Chordata > Actinopteri > Cypriniformes > Cyprinidae > Cirrhinus > Cirrhinus mrigala. Next base: position 44,709,951 of record CM070013.1, read on the forward strand.
ATCATCCACTTTTCATGATCTAATCAGTTATTAATGAATAAACTCCAACTCCCACTACCGTTCCTCACTGAACATCATGTTTCTCGCAGGATTGTTATAGGAGTAAGATGTCAAATTCTCTAAAAACAGTATAACACACAGCTTTGTAAAACCAAATGAAATTAGTGAATTTAATTTATTTGGGTTTACAGTGAATTATACAGTGAAAAATATTATTACAGTACAATATTATTAAATATTATTACAGTGAAAAATATATGCTTGTCCAGCACAGAATGAGACAAGTGATATAATGACATCTGAGGCAGTAGGTGCATGAACAACATTGACTCTGTGTGTCCAGTGAGGCACCGCACACTCTCCTCCTCACACTCTCCTTGTAGTTCCACCTCGAGCTAAAAGATACATTAATGAACCAAGAAATGTAGTTCAGACACTTCCATTAAACTCATTCTCTTCCAGGTGTTCATAATCTGAATGGTCCCTCAACTGTAGACTGATCATGTATAGTAAAACAGAGACTTGTACTCTCACCTTTCACTCCCTCTACGTCTTCAGAGTAACTTCTTGTGCAGCGTATAGGTTAGTTAGTGTCCTGTAATTCAATTAGAATGTCTTTTACTTTACACTTTGTAAATGTTAAACATAATTTCATTAGTATTTCTAGATATTTGTATTACATTTTTAGGGTTCGGTGGATAATGAAACGTACAATAGCTTTTTTTTTTTTTTTTTTTTTAAGTAAGTAATTTATACTCACCAAAGCTGCATTCATTTTTTTAAATACAGTTAAAATGGTAATATTATGAAATATTATTTAAAAATTTCTTAAAATAATATAATTTAAAAAATGTTTTCTATTTAAATACATTATAAAATATAATATAATTTTTTCAAAGCTGAATTTTCAGCATCATAATTCCAATCTTCAGTGCCATTATCTTTCATAAATTTAACGTATCCTTGCTAATTTGAATAACCGTAATCTGTAATACTATTATATTAATATGTCAGACTTAAGATTTGTTAATTCAGCCAAACAAACAGTGTAAAAGACTTACTTTAAGTAGTTTAATCAGGGTTTTGTTTATAAATAAATTGGCCATTAAGGCTGTTCTCTGACAAAGTTTCTCCATCATATATTCATTTAAAAGAGGATTTTTAAAGACTTACATGTTGGCTTTACATTGGAAATCCTTAGTGTCAGTGTCTATCCAAATGTAAAAACACTTAAATAGGCACACAAATACAAATGAGACCACTTGGGAATGGTAAACCTTTTTCAGAGCAGGACTTGAGAGAGACCAATTGGAGAATTTAAATTTAGTAAATCTCAGTGTGAATCTTAATGTATACAGTAAATTAAACAGACATTAATATTTAATATTTATTCATCTACATTATTTTGACTATATATATATATATATATATATATATATATATATATATATATATATTCAAGAAATGTTAGGAAAGTAGTTCAACAAAGAAATAAACACATAAACATACACACACTGTTACTTGGGCAAACTTCCACAACAGAGACAAATGAATACTGGCTTCTCAAGGTCACGTTCTACTTGTGTGTGTGTGCTGAAATGCAGGGCGGTCTTCTCCAACCCAGCGATCCCCTGTGATGTGTCCTCATTGTCATATTGGCTTGAGCCAGGCGAGAAGAGAGAGAGACTCTGATCACAGGACACACTTTCCAAAAAGGGGTCAACAACCTGTCATTTTCATTTGCTTGGCGGTCTTAATAAAGTCCCACAGGCACTTGGGCTGTTCTGTTAATCACGGCAAATCATGCAGTAGTACAGCACCAGAGCACATTAACACCAGACACCAACACACTTAAACGCAACTTCATAAGCAGTACTTAAATACTGCAGCTCATCTCGATTTCTGAACTCATGGAGTTGCACGGTAAACATCGCAACACAATGATAGCTAGGGTTATAATACAGGTCATCCGTTTGAAAAAAGATATGAAAAGACAAGAAAATGTGACTGCAAAATGTCAAAAATATAACAACAATGAAAATATTACATACAACATTAATATTAAATATAATGTACGCTAGAATATATTATATATTATAATATATAGATTTATTATAAATATATATATATAAATTACATTTTTTATTTTATTTTTAGTATTTAAAATCTAATAATAATAATAATAATAATACACGTTAATATTACTTTATAAAATTCTATTATAAAATATAATTATATTATATATAACAAAATTCTATTATATATATATAATACAAAAATATTGTATTATTTTTTCCATTTTAAAATATAATAATGATAATTATCTAAATTGTTAATATTAATATTGAATATATAGACAAAAATTATCAATTATATTTTATAATTAATTTTTTATAATAATAATTTAAATATTATAAATTATACGCATATTATAAATAGAAATTAAACCTGAGTATATTACATATAAAATATATATAAATATAAATGTACATATAAATATAAATATTTTCCAAAAATATTTTATTTTTAGCATTTAAAATATAATAATAATAATAATAATAATAATAATAATAATATGTTAATATTAATATTGAGCATATATATGCAAAAAATATAAATAATAATAATAATAATAATAATAATAATAATAATAATAATAATAATTAAAATATTATAAATTATACACACATTATAAACAACAGAAATTATACATTAGTATATTTTACATTATAAAATATTATTATAGCAATAATATAATACAAGTAGCAACATTAGGATAGTTAAGATATTAATAAAGGTTAACTAAAGACATCTTTTTGAAGAAAAAGATATGGGGAAAAAAAGATATGAAAAAAAAAAAGAAAATGCTATGGTATTTTTCCCATTAATAAAAAAACTTAGTTTTATAATAATAATAATAATAATAATAATAATAATAATAATAATAATAATAATAATATATTATAAATTATTCTAAAGTATAACTATAAAAATAATTATTAATTTATTAGTAGGAATTTGCTATCTTTGATGTTTTTTTACCATTAATATTAATACAAGAGGCTTCCCATTGTTTTCATTATTAAAAAATTTTCGACTGTACAATGACATCATCACTGCGATACTAATTAGCCAATGAGCTGGCCAACAGCACACCAACAGGAAGTGGAGATAAGCCCAGAATTGTGCCATCAATCCTTCACATCCTCCTTCATCCATCTGTCCCCACTAACCAAAGCCATTCAGCATCCCAGCATGCCAAGTGCAACGTTCTGCACCAGCACAGGTTCTGCAGGGATTTGTTGCAGAGAGAATTATGTTCAATGCTTGCCTGTAAATCTCACGTGTAACATGCGAACTACATTATCATGCCTTCAGGTCTAAGAATGATGTGACGGTAAAATGTTTTATGACTTGTATCACATTGATGCAGCAAGTTGGACTGCTTTGTTTAGCTCAATTGATCATATTGTAACAGCAGAGGAGACAAGCAGGTGGAAGTGCATGTAGACTGTCTGGATCATTGAATAAAATGGTCCCAAAACAGAGATAACATATGTGCTTGACTAATATACAAAAATTAACATCAACATTAAAATCTTCCAAGAGCAAATTGAGCTGCTCTCATGCATTTTACATATATTAATTAATGTCGGCATGCAATTATTGTTGGTCAACTATAGTCTCACTCGTGTCTATTTTAGTTTCACTTTATATAAAATGGAGAAATACCTGAGACAAAGTTGACCCTTAAACCTCCATTAAACCTCTTGAGCTATGAAAGAGCAACCTCTAAGCGATAACATTTTCATCTGGGCATCCACTTCACGTCTGTATAAAGCATCATCCCTGGAGCAGGAACGGCCTCAGTCGTCCTGACTGGACACACACCCACACATGCACACAGAACACTCTCATACAAAGCACAGTCTGAGAGTCCTGAGCATGTGGAGAGGAACAAAGACATGTCTCAGTTCTCGGAGTTATTCATCAGTGGTGTTTGCAAGGCAAGCAGCACTATTACTTAGTGACTTTAACGCAATAACAACCATGAAGCATCAATTAAGGCCCTATAATTTCTGCCAAACAGAAAATGCGGTCGAAGTCACAAAATCCAGGCATAAAAACCTAAAAATTGGCGCAGTGTCATGTAATTTGAAAAATTTAAGTGCGAGTGTTGAGTCTAAAGCCCAAAGTATACTTTGTTTTTTTTAATGCGTAAGCTAGGGTATGTATACAGTCGAACGTGTAGCCTTTCAAAAAATAGCCTTTTTGAGGTGTACATGAATGCAGACAGTCAACACATGCACTCTAGAAAGCTTCATCTTTGTCCAGCGTCTGCTCTATTTTTGTCCATAAGTTACAAGTGATAAAATGTCTTTATGCACTTTTTAAGTTGCTGCAATGTCATAACCCTCTCACACAAGCTTGTCAATGCAGGTGTTTGTTGTTGTTGTTGCGGTCTCTGCTATTGTGTTGTTGATCGGTCTCTTTAGTTTCGTTTTCTACTGTCAAACAATGGCCCGGGCCAGTGTTGCCACCAAGTGTGCCGCACAAGGCTTGAAAAGTGAAGCCAAAACGTTTCGATCGCCCCCCAGATGGCTGGTCCCAGTATAGGTCATAAACCCCGCCCTATCCATGTAATCTAATGGGACATGAGGCAAACTAACTAATTAAGTTTCACTTCAAACAAGTGTTTTCCAAAGATGGTTTTTGTCATTTTATGTAGTTATCACGCTGATGTAAGTTCAAGTGTTCGTGTTAAATTTTTTAAAGGGGTCACTGGATGCTAAGTTCACTTTTACATGGTTTTTGAACATTAATGTGTGTTGGCAGTGTATGTACAAATCTACCCTATAATGATAAAAAATCCATGCAGTGGTTTTTAATTAATCTGTAAAAATAATATCCCCTTTTTAAAATCGAGCCATTCTCAGATGCCTGTCGTTGTGCCGTCACACCGACAGAGGTCGCACCCACGATAGTTGATTGACATGAGCGTCTTACCTTAGATCAGTTGTAACAGTCCGCCCTCTTTGTTTCGATGCTGGAGTAGGGATAGACAAGAATGTCTCAGATTAAGCGATTGAGGTGTTGTGTTGCTGGATGTAATAATGAACGTAGTGGTCGTCATTCACTCCTGACATCTGAGCCACTGAAGATGCAGTGGATTACGTTTGTTTATGAATGGAATGCGCCTCCTGATCTACATAAATGCGTCTATGTTCACGCGAATCATTCGTGCTCCAGCTTCACTTACAGCAGAAATGAGTATAAGGTTTTTTTTTTTTAATGAATCTTTGCGATCACCTTTCCTAATAAAGTGCTAGTTAGCAAGTTTAACGGCTAAACGCGCTAAATGCGGCTAAAGTAAACAGGCTCGTCAATCCACAGAGAGAAGAGAGGGGCGTGGTGAGCAGAGCTCATTTGCATTTAAAGCAGCCTCGACCAGAATGAGATGATTTTTCCAGAGCTGATTTTGACGAGGTAAAAAGGGTGTTGTTTTACACTACCATTGAGAATTTTTAACCAAAGTATATTATAGACATTTCATTAAGACCCTAAAGAATCATATCAACTTGTGGAAAATCGGCATCTGATGACTCCTTTAAAACTTTGGTTTTAGTTAGTTATGTGATGCTATAAAAATGGGAGCATGACGTCATGATTGACAGCTGCGATTGACACATTCTCTGAGTGAACTGAGGCACCAACAGACTTTTTCGGGATCTTCAGGAAGAGATTGGGATTTTATTTACTTTATTTTAACACAAGCCTCTGGTACTGCAAAAAGCAGACAAAAATTGGAGCAGTCAGGCTAATTAGGGGCGTGTGCTTGCGATCATCTCTGAAGGTGTGTGGGCGGGACGCGGCTCCACAATATGTCAGCATCCTATTGGGGTGCTGGCGGCTTCACTTTTCCTCAATTGAAGAGAGTGAAATTGCGTCATCCATCTTTTTTTTTTTTTTACAGTCTATGGTTGCCATGTGATTAGTGCAAAACCAAGTCATTGCACGCATGCGTGCGGTTACAAAAATTGGATAATGCATGGACATTTGCATCACTCACACTGTTCTCAGACGCTCGTGAACGCATAAAAACCAAAGTATACTTTGGCCTTAAGTAGGAAGGGGTGGTAGAAACATTTTAAATTTGGACTGCAGTACCCATTTCAACCACTAGCTGTCAATATTACATACTGCTGGGGCTGTCACTAACGATTATTTTGGTAAACGAGCAATCTGTCGATTATTCTGACGATTAATCGAGTAATTGGACAATTACTATGTTTTATTTTATTATTATTATTTTTTTTTTTTGGTAATAAAAATAGACCCAAGCGAACAATAGCCCGTAAAATTACTTAAAATACATACAAATACATACATAATAGCAACAAGGTAATAATAATTAGTTCAAATAAAGTATCAAAAGCAAGAAATCATGGTTTTATTGAACGAAACTGTTAAAATACATAATGTATAATAAACAATAGAGCTAACGTACATTACGCACTATAACAAATAACTGCAGAGGGCGCTAACACCGTTTTTTCACTTTATTATGCAATCTAATCCTTGTTTCATATTGATTAAATAACATTTAATTCAAATGTCCACTTAATCTTTAATATTTATATGCTACAGCTACTGTAATTTCTCTAATATGTGGACATCAAAATGTTTAAAATGTTTAAACTTTTATTTTGAAATCGCGATGAAAAGTTGATTATGATTTACCTTACAAATGTGATGAAATGAAAAGATTACCGTTATAATAAACCCAAACTCACAACTATATGCAGAGATGGAGTTCGAGATGCTCCACACAAGTAAATGATAACAGTCTGTGTGGAGCAGCATTTACTGTGAACTGACAAGCACATACGTAGCCTACACACATGTAAATAAAGTGCATATATTAAAGCTGCATTGTCATAGTTGAATTGTAACGTTTGTGAATTCACAATAGTATTATGCCTTATGGTTATTTTTAAATAGGTTTAATATGTCACGCAGCCTTGGAAAACGGTATAATAATGCATTTCATGGATTCTCGTCTGTGGAATGCGCTATTTCCGGTATTTTGACGGTTTCTCAACAAGGGCAAAATGCTATTGAGGATTTTTTTTTTTAAATTGAGTACTCGAAATGATTAGAGAAATCATGACAGCCCCACAAAATGCACCTTTAAAATGCAAAAATGGAATTAGGGCAGATTTCATAGGGCCTTAAAACTGTCATTTTTTAAAAAAAAAAAATCTATACACTTCATGACTTGAATTATTTAGATGCTTTTTGATTACTAAATTTGAGTTGAAACACAAAAAAAATTAGAATCCAGGAAAAGTAAAATGAAAAAAAAAAAAAAAAAAAAGAATCTGGGGAAAGATTAAAACAGCTTTCATATGGCTCTAATCATCCTACTAACCACCCAGAACATCCTGGCAACTGCATAGCTTTGCACAAGAAAACACTCTCAAAATCTAACAAAACCTAGTTAGTGATACTGTTTATATTACGCAAATGTTATCTAATCTCTATTTTGCTCGGACCGGCATATTAAATCTAAACTCATGACTCCTTTTCACTATTTCTCAAGACTTGAGCATCAATTCAAAAGCCTCCACAACAAAATACATTAGAAAGTGTGTGAATCTGAACACTTGCACACATAATTATGTCATTAGTGATGCAGCAGGTACCATTTATTGGCTTTGTTGCAGTGGGGAACAGCAGACGTGAGGCAGACCTATACCTCTTGTTCTGCCGCTTTGTTCTGCTCTCTAATGGGGTCTTGCAAGAAGAGCCCTTGCCCTCCCACACACACGCTCAGAACGTGCACACACAATATGCACACTCCAAAACAAAGTGTGCACATTGTACAGACATTCACACAAATGTTTGCATGCATCCAGACAGCCAAAGACTGGAACATTTTCTCCTGCGTCTTGGTACAGTACGCGCTCAGACAGTAAGAGAGCTGCTTACCCTCCCCCATCAGACAGCATGGCTTTGAGAGCTGCAGGCGATGCCAATATTCAACCATTTGATGCCTGTATAACACACACACACACACACACACACACACACACACACACGGATAATGGAAGATTAGAACCTGTACACTGAAAGATCTGATTCTGTGAGTGTTTCTTTTTAAAGATGTATCACTATAAACTGTAATTTGGATTTGGGTGAGAAAAGGCAAACTTGTTTCAACATACACTATTTAGTTTCCTTTGTTCTCAAAATCTCTGTTCAGTTATAGTCAGGCAGTATGAACTGAAAGCTTATTTATTGTTTAAATAGTATGCAGAATGCATTAAGCAACAAGAGATGTTTTAATCTGTAACATGCAACACTGTTGTCACCTGACCCCATTGTGTTATGTTCAACCTAGCAAGTTGTAATGTTATTTTGCATTTTATGTAAAAATATCCTTGCCAGAACCTTTTAATAAAAAGGAATCTAAAAAAAAAATGCAAAAAAATCAAACCTGATTTTACTAGTGGTTTATTTGTCGCACTGTAAATGCAAGGTCAAGAGGGGTGCAATGCATTATGGGATACATTAGCCAAGTGCAGTGTGCATTTTTGTATACTACACATTTTACCAAAAGTAGTAGGTCATCCAAGTATGTCATGCATATGCAAAATGTGCATACTATGCACAGAATATACAGCACGTAATATAGAAATAATATTGTATGCAGCAGTCACGCCATATCATAATTACCGTAATTACTATATGAGAATCCAGGACGCTCAGCTCAAGAGCAGTTCATGTATTTTGACTAGGAATTACGTGTTTCTATGGCAACACCTTTAATGCCAAAATGTGTATTTGAGAAACCAACAGACAAAACAACAATACAACAAGTAACAGTGGTTATGCAAGTGCATTTTTACTTATAGTTTATTTAGCCGGACATTAGATTGTTATTAAATCTGTTCTAGCTGCATTAAACTATACTATACGTCTTTTGTTTATTTTCAGATTCTTGCATTATTTAGATACTAAAGGAGAAGTTCACTTCCAGAATGAAAATTTCCTGATAATTTACTCACCCCATGTCATCCAAGATGTTCATGTCTTTGTTCCTTCAGTCGCAAAGAAATTAATGGACTTCAATGGAGGCCAATGGGTTGAAGGTCCAAATTGCAGTTTCAACGCAGCTTCAAAGGGATCTACACGATCCCAGCCGAGGAATAAAGGTCTTTATATAGGGAAACGATTGATCATCTTTGTTAAAAAATAAAAATAAAATTGATACATTTTTTAACCACAAATGCTTGTCTTGCACTAGCTCTGCAATACACATGCATGATGTTGGAAAAGTCACATGTGGTTAGTTCTTTATCTGTGTACTCCAGTTTAAAAAGGTAGGCTAGTGCAAAAGACCATCTCGTTTTCTCCTCCAACTCCAAAATCATCTGACATCTTTGTTTTACCATTTTTTGTAAAGGCGTTTGACTTTCTTTGCATGTTCACTCTGTAAACACTGGGTCAGTACCTCCGCCTACATCATGTGTGCATGATTACGTAATACATGAGGTCAAGCTAAAAATTATATAAATGTGTGTTTTTATTAGAAAATGGCCAATCGTTTTGCTAGATAAGACCCTAATTCCTCGGCTGGGATTGTGTAGAGCCCTTTGAAACTGCACTGAAACTGCAACTTGGAGCTTCAACTTATTGGCCACCATTGAAGTCCTCTATACGGAGAAAAATCCTGGAACGTTTTCCTCAAAAAACCTAATTTCTTTTCGACTGAAGAAAGAAAGACATGAACATCTTGGATGACATGGGGGTGAGTAAATTATCAGGAAATTTTCATTCTGGAAGTGAACTTCTCCTTTAACAATAGTCAATTACAGGAATTATTAAACAGAAACAATCTTACTGTAGAAGCCGTTGCTATATTTTGAGTGTTTCCGCATGACACTGCAGTGGTCATGTTGTACAAGGCAGAGCTTTCCACAACTGAAGCTTTACAGGTTTACAAGTAATAAGTTCTTTGAGGACATGAGCGCTTTTTACAAGTCAGAATTGCACCATTATGGTAATTCTGACATGCCATGAACGCAATTATATTCTGAACACATTGTGTCTGCTCAAAAAAGTGAAGCACCTTTTTTACAACAACTGTTTGAATACGTCATTCACAATATTACCTCAATATTTGAGCTACTTGTTAATGTCTTTTTGCACATTATGACACATACAGATCTCCCCATGAAATCTGTAAAGAAATTACTTTAAAGGAGAAGTCCACTTCCAAAACAAAGATTCACATATAATGTACTCACCCCCTTGTCATCCAAGATGTTCATGTCTTTCTTTTTTCAGTCATAAAGAAATTGTTTTTTGAGGAAAACATTTCTGCATTTTTCTCCATATAATGGACTGATATGGTGCCCCGAGTTTGAACTTCCAAAAGGCAGTTTAAATGCGGCTTGAAACGATCCCAGCCGAAGAAGAAGGGTCTTATCTAGCAAAACAATCGGTTATTTTCTATTTAAAAAAATACAATTGAAATACTTTTTAATCTCAAATGCTTGTCTTGCCATTCTCTCCCTGAACTCTGTGTATTCTGACTCAAGACAGTTAGGGTATGTCAAAAAACTTGTAATTTCTCTTGTAAGAAACTTGTAAGACGAGGAGCGTTTGGCATTAAAAAGTATAGAAATTGTATTATTTTTATGAAAATAACCGATCGTTTCACTAGATAAGATCCTTCTTTCTCGGCTGGTTTACAACCACATTTGGGATCATTTGAAGCCGCATTTAACTGAATTTTGGAAGTTCAAAATCAGGGCACCATAGAAGTCCTCAAAACACATAATTTCTTTACGACTGAAAAAAGAAAGACATGACCATCTTAGATGACAAGGGGGTGAGTACATTATATGTGAATCTTTGTTTTGGAAGTAGACTTCTCCTTTAAGTCCTCATGCATTTACTAGGTTTTTCGAAAAGGTAAAGTGCATAATTTCTGTCCCACTATAGCCTCACCAAATGTAATCACAAAAATAATGACACTCCCCTTTTGTCAAACCAACAAATAGTTCAGCCTCAAACGCACACCACTGGTTAAATCATTATGCTGAGCTATGTTTTGCTGCACCACAGAACTACAATATTTACATTTTAATACTTAATATATTTTAGTATTTCTATATAAAAATACACATCACCTTTAAGTAAATGACTAAATGAATTAGGTGGCACATTACGATTATCTTTAAACCTGTCCATAAGCCTGTAGCTGGAAATGGTAGCTTGGACATTACAATAATGGATTTTTTTTTTTTTTTTTTTTTTAATAAAAACCTAATTTAAAAGAACCACATGGGTACCAGATCCATGATGAGTGTATGTGTTTCTCATTGCGGATTTAATGGTGTGTGTGTGTGTGTGTGCGCCTCGGGGAGACAATGAGAGTTATCTGGGAGAGGCACAGAGACCAAGTGAGACTTGCATCGCCTACCACTGGATATTATAGGAATTGCAGCTGCCCCGTCTCTATTTCTCTCTCCCATCCTTTTGTCTTTTTGTTTCCTATCTCCTTTATGCTATTTTGCCTCCTCTCCTTGCAGTAGCACAGTTAGACAGTCCCACATGGTTGAGATGGGGTGGTTTAGAAAGGCTGCAGATCTGTTCTGTATGTGTGTGTGAGCATGGCTGGCTTAATTTTTATGATGGTGCACTGTGCTGTTATGAGAGCCCAATACGGGATCTCAGATGTCAGAGCAGGCCGACACATTCACAGCCTAAGACTTCCTAGACTTCATCACAATGTCTAGAAAGAAATCGAACAAACATTCCCCCAACAGAGAGCAAGTCGGAGAGAAAAAGGAAAAGACAGAGCAGCAGAAAAAGAGATGGAGACAAAGAAGGACAGCGAGCGAGAGGGAGGCAAAAACAGATGTGTTTTCAGTGGAGTGTCGAACAAAGAGCTGGGAGGGGCGGCTATTACACCTCTCAAGGCTGCAGCTCACGCTCTCCAGCGCAGCTCGAGACAAAGCACCCAGCCCTCCCGGCTACTGCCGTCCCAGAGCCCTCGCTGCATCTTAATAGACTGCAACTGCCAATTAACGGCGTGTAGTGGCTCGGGATACTGTACGCTGACGTTCATTATTTTCCTCGTCTTGTCTTGCGCTTCAAAGCCTGAGCTGGGATCAGCATTTTTTTCTTTTTCATTATAAAACAAAATTCAGGCTGCAATGTTACACTTATGGCCTTGAGAGCTTTCAGGACACGACCTGGCGTGCATCAAGCCAACACAATCCCAGAAAAGGGTGTATATCGAATTGAACATTGAACATTCCTCTCTGTCTGATCAATCATAGCTTAATTCTAAAAGCTTGTTAAAGAAATTGATTGTTTGTTGGCTTATTTTGTTGTATATTATGCTGCTACATTATAAGCGCTGTCTAGCATTGCCCTAGTACTTTGAAAATTAATAATTAAAATGCTTTGTATGCCAAATTTTCCCAAAATATATACCTGCTTATATATACTCACATGGAGCTATGGTTGATTGTTTATATAGTCGCCAAAATGTATACTATCGTATTGCTCAGCTCTTTACTGGTAAATGTGGTCTATAATGCACTATAGGTACACTAGAGGAAGTGAACAATGTCAGCTTACATAGAGCTGCTTTGAAAACCTAGATTAGCACTGAAAGAGCAACTGAAAACTACTGTGTGTGACGATAAAAAAAAATATTTAGGAGCACCATGCGCGACCGACCCGATCAGCATTTTTGTGTTTGCACTGAGGGGAGCTTCAAAGGTTTCTACGTGTTTTTGAAATGTTGAGTAATGTATCACAGACATATCTCACGAATCCTTTCATAAACAAAGTGTAGAGAGAGTGTAAATAAGAAATTCATTGTGCAGTGTAGAGAGCTTAGTTGATTATAATGGAACTTCGATCGCGATGAACTAAGATGAGTGACAGCTTTTAATGATTTCTTAAGGGAGTTTGTAAATGAGATATTGATTTAATACAACAGTTAAATAAACAAGAAGTTAATATTAAGTGACTTTCTGACTATAACACTATTTTCTGATTTTGCTCTATTTCATCATCAAAAATAGTCTGAAACAAGTCACAACTGAGCCGCCGTGCACCTGCATTCAAACACAGCGGTGTGTCGTTTATGAATGAACCAGTGATTCAATTCCCCATTCGTAAAGAGAGTCACTTGTTTATTCCTGAATGAATCTACCGTTCGAACAAATCAAACAAATGATATCATCCAGTAATTAAATCAGCGACCTGCCGCCACCTACTGGCAGATTTAGTTTCATTTTTAAAGTATCTTTTCAGTTATTTAAATCATTTAATATTTCTGTGTTCAAAACGTTATATTTAAAACATTAATCTCAGCATGAATTTATAAATTTGATTAAACTTATTCCACTTCTGAGCCTCATTAAGCATGAAAATACACCTACAAGCCACTTTTGTGTGTAGTACAAATTAATTTTGTTAATACTGATTTCATTTGATTGGCATTTTATTCTTATTCTGCTTGTTCTTTTTCTGTTGTTTTAATTAGAAATTTTAAAAAGCTTACTTTTAATAAAGCTAGAAAAATGGCATTACAAAGGAAAAAACTAGTCAAATATCACCTTATAATGGGAGACTAATTTTTTATCAGATTTTTTGATTATTGACTAGAAGGTGCTCCTAAATTTTTTTAAGTTAGGAGCATGCTCCTAAAAAGAAAGGTCAGCATAGGGCCCTGCATATACAGAATATTGACTTGGATGGTCCACTATGACACCCTAACATCAAGATGTTTTGCACGAGCAAGCATATCTTCTAGATAAACTGTAAAAATCTAGTTAATTTTGTCGCTTCTCTTGCAATTATGTTGGTAAACCACCATTACACGCTTTCTTTTATTTAATTACAGTGGACTAATACGATGGTATTAAAAAGTACATTAAAAAGTACATTAAACACCAAGTGGGATATACCCGTACAAGCCTAAATGAGCAAATTTGGTTGATAGTAGGCTTCCTTTGGATTGCATGGTTAACAACTGCATTAGCATACGTGCTCTCAAACACAAAATTTATCTGATGATCAAACCACATTACAGTGTCCTAGAAAGCGAGGAGGTATCCAGAGACCATTTAATTGACTCATAATGATCTTTAGAACGGCAGCGACTGCATTTTGCAAAGCTACATTGAGAAGTTAAAAGCATTAGGGACATAAAACAAAATAACACCAGCCCACACTCTTGTTAGAAGCGCCGGTTTAGTGAAAGCCTCCAAGAATGAGAGTACCATCATAGATGGAAGACGGAAACCCAGAGGACCAATTCTAGCTAAACGATCCCCCACAGAAAAGGCTACAAAACATTAATAATTGAGGATTAATCATATTTGTGGCTCAGGGCTTATTAAGACCGAAAATTGGATGAAATAATGACTGATTAGAAGGTGAGTGATGGGTAACTCTGATGTCCTGAGGAACCCTGCAAAAGTTGGTAATAAGTAGGACTAGACTTCTGTTGGAGTTCACAAAAGAGGTTGTGTCAACGTGTTTATGTAGTATCATTTTGAACACATGACTGCTCAAAAATCAAAACATCTAATTTTATACTTTAAAGGGTTTACTTCAAATGCATTTTGTTAATTTACACTATGTATTTTGATTGCTTTCCAGCTGAGCTGCTGCATTTCTCATGCTTTATCAAATCTGTCAACGACTGAATTACAGTAATGCAGTAGTCGATAGCGGCCTGAAGAAGAATGCTTGACCTTTCTTTGTTCATCAGTTTCTCACTATGTCCAAATTTCCAAATTTGTCCCAATTGGTAACAGTGTGTCACGGTCCATTAGCCTAAGTTTCCAGACGCCCCAATGGCAGCGACTCCTTTCAAGACGGTCTCCAGCGAGAGCTACTTCAGGGAAACCAGAGGACCCATATCTAATTAAACACTGGATAATATCTTACTCTTTCTGTTATCCAAAGCTATAAAACATCCTATGAAAATGGAATACCTCTCTCTCTCTCCTTATACTCTTTCTTACCCACTGCATTTAATTTTATTCTGTGTTTGCTCAGTGAAAGGCTGCCTTATTATTTGTGAGATTTAGAGATTTCAGAAATCCATATCCCTCCAAATTAATATTTGTGTTTAAGGGGCATGGGCCATTTCATGATAACCAGTCGGGCACTCAAGGGACAACGTCATGGATGATGATGTTTTTTCAGTTTATTTGATTTTTCCTCTTAGCACTGAAGTTCTGTCATTGTTCAAAACACTTTTGTAACTTTATATGAATCACCCTCAAAGACCAAAGCCCTCATGTTGTATTTCCTTTGTTTCCCTTTTGTGGAATTTGCGTTTGTAGTAATTAAGCCAAATCATGATGAACATGTATATTTTGCTTTGCAGTGAATTTTTGAAAAAAAAAAATGTTGGAAAATGGTACACCAGTACTATAAATAAGCATTTAAGTAGAGCTAAAATGCGTTTTGTTTTTTTCCTTCAATTTGGAAGTACGGCTGTGCAAATTAATCAGATTACAATTTGTTGACATTTTGTGGAATATTTGGAAAATGCACTCAAATCAAAACTGTTTCATTGTTCAAAACTGTATCAGAAGGAAATAAAATTAGCATTTTACTAGCTTTTTTCAGCATGCTGCATTCTGATTGGTGAACTTCTTTTGCACAGATTAGTCATAAATTTAAATTGCAGCTTTTAACAATTTAGTATTTACACATGCTTGTATCACAATTTTATTGCAATTGGTTGCACAGCCCTAGTCAGAAGCTGATATTAGGATGAAATATTCACCACTGACACAGTCTAAAAATGCATGTTTGGAGCATATGGACAGTGCTGTGGCCCTGAACTTCATAAAAGTATTTCAGTACGAGTATTCCAGTATGAGGATTTCAGAGTAGCCCTACACCACACCCTGAAGTTTCATCAGGTTAAGCCAAAAATCATTTGCAATAGATTATCTTTCATTATTTAAAAAGTGCACATGGTAATGAGGCCAATATTTATGACAGATTTTCAATCATTCAACTCTCTGGAGTCAATTATTCCACTTACATCAGTGACCACATGTACATTTGTTTATCTCAAGACATTTTCCAGGTTTACATCGCAAAAAGCCAACCCTAAATGGGAGCTACTTTTCAGTTGACCAGTTTTAAAAATGAATCAGCACCTTGGAGTGTCAGTGAATCAATCAGAAGTGAGCAGTGATATATAAATCGAGTGATATATTACAGTTTACCGAATGGGCTTGGTTGTATGAATACTAGAACAAATTGTTGCAGATTTTGTCTATTGGGAACAGTGCCGTTAAACATGTTTTAAAAAACATTACAGGTCAAATACTTACTTGGAAGCTTGCTAAATTTGATCCACAGCAGACAGACACGGTGCAAGGAGGCCAGTGACCATGTTGTGTAAACGCTATATATTTTCCATAATCTTAAACATGGTTAGCTACTATTCCTATCTGATTACTATGAAACATTTATGACCATGTCACACAGCTATCTTAAGCACATGAATTGAATTTATGTCAAGTAAGATATTCCTACTCCATGAATAACTTCAAACTCCCAGGATGTCTGGATGTCTCTCCTGACAAAAGGATCTTCATTCTCAAAGACTGAGACTGTTGTACTGTCACACAGACTCTGAAAATACTGCCTGCATACGGTCTGTTCAGCTGGACCTCTCTCACTGTTTGTTTTGGAAGATCAAGGAACAATGAATCATGAATGTGCAATCCTCGGTGTGATTACTCATAATAAACAGGCTGCCTTGAAGAGGAAAGCAAAAGCTAAAATGGAAATAATTGGCCATAAATAATGCTCACGGCTGCAGTAAGGTTCATTAAACAACAACAATAACAGTAATAAAAAACTGTTTGCATGCAAGAGAGATGTTGTGCATTCTCCCTTATTTACACAGAACAACTGAATCAGTTGCCCTCCACCTCTTCAATAGGTGCTAAATCTATTCAGATGCCCACGGACCACCTATGGACCTCTCACGTACCTTCTTATGCATGCTGCATGCAAAATCGCAATTACACTGACCAAAATTATAAACGCAACACTTTTGTTTTTGCCCCCATTTTTCATGAGCTGAACTTAAAGATCTAAGAATTTTTCTATGTACACAAAAGGCCAATTTCTCTCAAATAGGGATGTTAACCGATGACCGTTTGACCGGTGGTTGACCGTATCAATGTTAACCGGTCAAAGTTGTCGGTAGTCGGTTAAAAAAAAAAGTGATATCTAAATTAGGCTATTATAGACAGTGGACTATACGCTACTACAGTTAGCCATCTCATTCCTCATCTTTTTGTGTTAAGTGAACAAATTATCCCTCACACTCAATTTTTCATAACTCGCCTGTTTGTACTTAATAAACCAATAAAAACATTTGGCGCGAGGTCACAGCGTTTGGGTTCGCGCGCTCACAAGGTTTGCGAAAAGTAAAGGCAACAGCCTAAAACACTCGAGGTTAGAGCGGCGTCTCTTCGGAGCTGTCATTTTCTTAAATGAGCCGTGGCAATGTTTCAAATGAGCTTCTAACCTAGACAAACGCCTTTATTTTCAAAGCGATCACCTTGTACCCAAACCATTTGAAACTAAGGAGCCATTTGTCCTACGATTACATACAACAAGCTCTTCGGCGCCGCGTTTGCGGGACTCATGTTTCGCGCTGTAGGGGATTTTAAAAAAGTGACGTGAGTGGCAGTGTGTGTGTGTGTGTGCGGGAGGCAGAGCGGCAGAGAGATGCGACAGAGTTGCGAAATTGCAGGCGCGGCTCGAAATGGCTGTTATTTCAAATAGCGTACCATATTTTAAACTAATCGGTTAACCGGTTTCAACCGGCTAATGAGGCTCGGTGGTCGGTCAAGAAATTTTTTAGTTTTCGCCATCCCTACTCTCAAATATTGTTCACAGATCTGTCTAAATCTGTGTTAGTGAGCACTTCTCCTTTGCAGACATAATCCATCCACCTCACAGGTGTGCCTTAGGCTGGCCACAATAAAAGGCCTCTCTAAAATGTGCAGTTTTATCACACAGCACAATGCCACAGGTGTCGCAAGTTTTGAGGGAGCGTGCAATTGGCATGCTGACTGCAGGAATGTCCACCAGAACTGTTGCCCATGAATTGAATGTTCATTTCTCTACCATAAGCCGTCTCCAAAGGCGTTTCAGAGAATTTGGCAGTATATCCAACCGGCCTCACAACCGTAGACCATGTGTCACCACACCAGCCCAGGACCTCCATGTCCAGCATCTTCACCTCCAAGATTGTCTGAGACCAGCCACCCGGACAGCTGCTGCAACAATCGGTTTGCATAACCAAAGAATTTCTGCACAAACTGTAAGAAATCGACTCATGGAAGCTCATCTGCATGCTCGTCATCCTCACTGGGGTCTTGACCTGACCTGGATTATCTCGGCAAAGGAGAAGTGCTCACTAACACAGATTAAGACAGATTTGTGAACAATATTTGAGAGAAAAAGGCCTTTTGTGTACATAGAAAGTGAGTTCAGCTCATGAAAAACGGGGGCAAAAACAAAAGCGTTGCGTTTATAATTTTGGTCAGTGTAAAATAAGTGAATACAGTCAATCTCTAATCTGACTCCCATTTCATTTTCCACGAAAGAAATAGTCACTATATTTTATATATATTATATATATGTTAATAACATCAGATCTTTATAAAAGATACTGAGTAGTTTAGTTTGAGATACTTCTAACAGATCTCTCCTAACTCGTATCACTATGTGATGCATATTTTTAGAATTCAGTATATTATGTCATTGCATTTCAGTTAGATTGCTGCCTTAGAAGGCAGCTAGCCATTTTTAAATTCATTTAAAGTGTGTTTTTAGTACATTAAAAGGAAGTAAAATAAAATTCTGTCTTTATAAAAATTCATAACACGTTTAACAGGAAAGAGGAAAATAGAAAGGCACCGAAAAATGTTGGCTTGACAGTCTTGTTTGAAGGTTAAATAAGTTAAAGTTTTAGTTCTTACGGACAGTCAGATTTAAGAAGAAATTAATTTCCCAGAATGCCATTAGCTGCTGAATTCAAGTAACTCCAAGTAAAACCACTTACAATAATACACATTCTTTCACTTAAACTCCTCGGAGCAGCTGCTTTATGGACAGAGGCCCGTCATTATCAGTCAATGAAATTAATTTCCCCTTCATAACTGCAGCCGGTTTTCGTTTGCATGTGAGTGAGGTTAACATGGTCCATTTCTTGTTTTTCCACTGTCATACTCTATTAGACAGCATATCGGCACCGCACCCACATGTTACGTATGTATCCAATTATGCCACTGGACAGCCTCTGGTACCACAAGAGCCAAAATGTCCATCTCAACCTCTCTAACTTTGTGATGATTAATAATTGTTCTGGGGAGGGAAGAGAAAAATTATATGTCTGTTCATTTTTTCCCATGTGTCTGTTATCAACTGAGCGATAGTTCTCTTCTGCCGCTGCTAACCTTGTTTAAGGACATTCTACCTTGGGCCAGAAAGTGTAGGGAGTAGGGCTCAATTGTTAAGATCTATCATTTAAACATCTGGCATGTAGAACTTCTACTAATTCAGCGTCTGTAGGTTGTAGATAAGTTACATTACAAAGACCTCGGCTACAGCTCGTCTTGTCTATGTCAAGAAGGAATTCACTTCTGGTCCTTCCTTCCCAGTTACCCAATCCTTGGGCTGGCAAAAAGCCACTGTGCCGTAGTGGATACAAGGTTACAAGATGGTTTACAAAAAATAAAAAATAAACAGCAAAAAGAACAAAAAGACAAAACATATGTGCATACACTAACAATTAAAAATAATGTGTCCTGTGTGAACGCCCCATAAGAAAATCTAAATCATCAAAAAAACATTAACACAAATATAGCAGCAAGCAGCGATTACCTGGGTTCAAGCTCTTATGGCATTTAAGCATATATGGAAAAATACATTACATATTATGTAGCAAGGATGTACCCACCTAAATCAATGATTTAAAAAGTATTTTTGGCAAATCCAGGTAATTTACCATAGAATAGGGTGACCAGACGTTCCACTTCCCGGATACACTTTCAGCACAGGATTTCTAAATTGCCTAAAATAACCTGGTGTTGGTTGTTTGCGCACGCTACAACGATCGATCGTTGTATGTCATCAAAGTACCACGAGAAGTGACACGTCTGGTCACCCTACCATAGAAACATGATATTTTTTAATGCTTATGACTGTAATAGCCCCAGCTGTGGTCTGATCCCCTTAAAACCTTGCATGCATGTTTAGAATCACCTATCGCATGTGCTCAGCAGGTTTTGTGAAGTTTTGAGCTTTCCTTTAGGCTTTATAGGATTTTGGGTAAATTCGGGCAGTCTCCTTTTCCAAACAACCCCGTTATAGCTTCCTAAAGGGTAAATTTAAACTACTTTTTTTTTTATAATTATTTGCCAAGAGGGTCCAGAGAACTGTACTGCAGTGTTTTTTTTTCCAGATTGAGAGAAAAACCTAGGACTAGTTCGCAAAAGTAGGTTTTTTACATCTTCTCAATCATTTAACAAAACGATTTGATTGACAGCAGTGGTTCTGGAGGCAAAGTTGTCCAGAATGAGGAGTTCTACCGTATGGTACGAATATTGCGCGTATGTGCAAAAAGCGTGCGACATACAATCATTTACACCCTTAACAAATGCGATATCAACCTCCCTAGTGGCTTCAAAATTATTTTTTTTTTTTCTGTGACCTCAGATTGAGCTCTTGAGTTTGGCAGAGATATCTCATTCTGTTCAGGAGTTATAGGCATTTTACTAAAAGTGGCCCTGGCCCTTTCAAACGTTTTGGCACCCCTTTGTGACGGCTTTTTTTAAAAATAATTATCCACACTGGTTTGGTTTCGATCGGGCAAAAAAACTAGGACTAGTTCGCAAAAGTAGATTTTTTCAAAAAATGCAAAACAACCCAAAATTTTGCCAAGGCTCTCAATCAGATCTGAGTGTGTTTCGTGACACTTCAGCCTGCCTAATGGTTTAGGAGTTATGAACGATTTTGTACTTTTGATTGCTGTAGCACCCCCGTCAGGCCAATTGGGGCGAGGTTTGGTCATGTTGTAGGTGATGTGAGTACGACTATCCCTCCAACTTTCAAGTCTCTACGACTAAAATGAACATTCACTGAACTAAAATTTGCTTTGTGAGTTACTCAGCAGCTGGCCTGAAACTTTATTAGAAACTTGAACATAAAATTTAAACCATATTGTAACAGCAATAGTCTGAGGCAGATTAGCGATTGCATCAGGTTTATGAGTCAGTGATTGATCAATTTTGATTAAAATCCCTGCAAGTGCTCTCAGTAACGCCACACAGCTCACTGGAGCACTGCTGTTTATCTGGCCAATTAAACAAATCAATGGCAAAGGTGAATTAAAGACCACTACAAAACACACATGTGCACTGCATGTACAGCAGTCACTCCGAATACTGGGTTTTGTTTTCTATTCAGTACTGCCCAGATGAAGGTATTTGACATAAAAGATACATACATATAATCTGTTTATAGTAGCTGCAAAAGGTCAGTGATGCTCAAGGTATGCAGAGTAAACATTTAGGATTAAAATAGATTAGAATTAAAATATAGTTTGTGTAAGTCACTGATTTTTGCAAAGGCAGCACAACATAAAGACATGCCACTTGCAAAATATGTAAGATATTTAGTAGTTTTTGAAAGAGAGAGAGAAAACTACAAGCACAAGTATACTTTTTAGGCCTCAAATGATTAAACTCAACATGAAACGCTAAACATGAATCATTTTAACTTGTGCAACCTGATGTACTTCCAAATTAAACAGGACATTCAACAAGAAATAATAATAAAAAAAAATGTAGGGTTGATCAATGAATTGGGAATTGATTGGATCATAAGAATACATACCAGTAAGGAGTCATGTTAAAATAAATGTGATTAGTGGTGTCTGCTGAAAAGAAAAGACACTTCAGAGGTGAAGAAAGATATAAAATTTCTTATGCAAATACAATTTTAATTCTTCAGTTAAACCTTGTCCTTCATCTCGTCCAAATTCACTGGATTGTTCAGCAAGGGCCTTTACTAAACAAAACCTCATGAAAGGAAAAAGAAGAAAAGAAAAGAAAAAAAAAAAAACTCTTAACAACCTTAAATGTTTAAACTTTAAACCTTTGACAGATTTTTGTAACTTGTCTCTGAAAAACAAGAAGGCTTAAGTCAACATAAGTCTGTATTTTTACACACTGCATTAAAAGGATAACTAATGAGTGTGACCAGCAATTGCAAGTCACCAATGCATGTGATTTCCATTAAATTTCCCTTAATTTATGTTGGTTATTCACATAGCTGGTTTGTCTGGATTACTGTCAAACTGAGCAGAGCTGGCTGGAGTCCAGTTGGTCGGAGGGATCCAGGGACTCTACAGTCAAATAACAACATGTGGAGAACAAAGCCTGCTTTCATATAACCTCCCACTGCTCTTACTAATGCATTAGAGTATTTCATCTGCTGTAAGAGTTTGACAACCAACATTTGAATTTATTTCACTGGTCATTCTGATGCATAGCACTTTTTCTAAAAATAAAGATATTTGCAATATTGCAATGGCTTTCTGTAAATGCCTAACCATCATGTCACTGTAGATGTATTGTCCAAAAACTAAGACATTTGTGTACAATGACACTAAAAGTGGTTAGAGGGATAGCTCAGCCAAAAATGAAAATTCTGTCATCAATTACACACCGTCAAGTTGTTCCAAACCTGTATGAGTTTCATTCTTCTGTTGAACACAAAAGATGATATTCTGAAGAATATTGTTAACTACACATCTGACTTCTATAGTAATGGAAAAAAATACTATGGAGGTAAATGGCTATTGTAGCTACTTTTTTGTGTTCAACAGAAGAAAGAAACTGTGCTTACACGTACAACAAAACACTGATAATTATTAAAAATCAGCTCATTTTAAAACGCTGACAGTGCTAGAACAGCCAAATACACATGAGAGCTTTCGCAATTGGCATCTGGTGGAATTGTGCAAAAAAAACTGTGGGTTGAATTGTTTGTAACATTCACATGAATAAAAAAAAATAAATAAAAAATTGCAACTGTCGAGTGCATGTAAGATGCCATAAACAATCAAAATCAAGCTAGATTAGATGATGAACAAAGAGCGTGTTCACATCCACAAAAATAAGCTGACAATATTAGTCCAGTTTCATTTTGCATGTAAACATCTTCATCAAATCTCATGTAAACACTTGCATTGTGTGGATTTTCTAATGAGCTGATTTTTGACAGTTATCAGTGTAAGTTTATGTAAATCTTGTTGGGTTTCACACCCAATTTGAAGAATTGCATCTACAAAATGCCTCAGGGAAAGCTGTTTATAGCAAAGGTAAAAAGCGTAGTAAACCATCTACTGCTAAAATCTCTTGGCTTAAGAAGCACGAGGCATTGATCACTGTAATGCTCCCCTTTCATCAGCTGTCTTAGAAATGACTGCAATGGCCAAGAACATGTGCAACACTGAAAAGCAAAGAAAAAAAAAGCCTGAGGAACAAACTGTGCTTAGCTGAAGGTCTTTCACAGACTCCATCACTGACCCTTTCATACAAAGTTAATTCACATAAAGGTTTCAGCTGTGGCTGCCAATTCTCAGATACAGCAGGGTTATAACACTACTGCTACACTGTAGGCCTACATTTTGAAGTCCCTATCATACACAGAGGTCCCAAAACATATTTACCACACTTAAAATGTCTGAAGGTCATTGCAATTGACAATAGATATGCTGTTGAAAATGTTTTCATGCTTTGTTATCCAGTGTTGTGATATTCATTTACTGAATCTACCATTAGACTTTAGTCTTCAAAGGCGCTCAAAAACTTTTGGGGCCACAGTATGTCTTAATATAGTGTGTACAATATTAAACTTGTTTAAGGTGAAGCTCATATTAAACATTTTTAAAGATTTAAATCATAGCAGTTATTTTTCTTTCATCACAACGTCATAATTAATAAATAATATTAATTAATTAATTAATAATAGTCAGCATGAATTAAAAATAATTTCAATATACAACCCCAATTCCAGAAAAGTTGGGACGTTTTGTGAATTGTAATAAAATCAAAAATATGTTATCTGTTCATTCCCTTTAACCTTTACTTAATTGACTAAAGTATAAAGCAAAAATGTCCAATGTTTTAAGGGGCCAACTTTTAATTTTACATTGTAAATATAACCAAATTTTGATATTCATGGCTGCAACACACTCCAAAAAAAGTTGGGACAGAGGCATGTAACACTGTGCCACATCAAATTTCCTTTTAATTACAGGGTTTAATTGCTTCAAGTTTTGCAAGCAAAATTGTTGTCCAATCTGGCTAGATAAACTGACTGGTCATACATTTTCAATAGAAGAAAGATCAGTATTATGTGTGTGAGTTGGTGAAAGACTTAAATTCTTTGTGATTTTCTATTAAGAAATGTGATTTTTGATTTGTCTGTCATTTTTGTCATGAAATTTGGCCCAAAATGATGTGACATGATCAAACTTTGATTGCAAAGACTGTAATGCTCCTTTTATACCCGAACATGATATCCTCACCTATTTCCATTTTACCTGCTTACTGTGAACTTTTTCAAAACAGTTTAATCTGAGTATTCTATAACCTTTTCACTTTTACTTTGCCTCTGCCCAACCTTTTTTGGAATGTGTTGCAGCCATGAAAATCAAAATTTGATTACATTTAAAAAATAAAATTAAAAGTTGGCCACTGAAAACACTGGACATTTTTTCTCTGTACTTCAGTCAATTAAATAAAGGTCAAAGAGAACAAAAAGATAACATATTCCTGATTTTATGGCATTTCACGAAATGTCCCAACTATTCTGGAATTGGGGTTGTACTGTTTTCACTCTTAAAAATAGATATTCTTTATTGCCATCAATGAAGAACCTTTAAAATCCATGGAAGATTTTCATTGCACAAAAGGTTCTTTATAATGGACGAATTTAGAGTATAAAATGTTCTTCACATTAAGAAAAAATATTGTTTTTAACCCTCAAGCATCCTTTGTATCGCATCCCTTAATTTGTCCTTCCCTTTTTTAAAAAAAAAATAAATAAATGTCATACCGCTGTATTTGATGAAATAAAAATTAGCAATTTATGCAATTTTTTATGATTTTAATATTTTTTTTAACAAAAATGTACTGACCTCTAAAAGTACCATATTTAAGCACTAATAAACAGCCAGTATGTTAATAATAGGTATGCTAATAAGCAACTAATTAATAGTGAGAATTGTTCCCTATACTAAAGTGTTACCAAAAACATTTGTGTTGGGTGAAAATACAAAGATGCCAAAATATGCTCACAGACAAATCTGACCATGCTAAAAGGAAAAAACAGAGTAGAAGAAAGAGTAATAATTTATTTCAAAACTCAAAAATGTCAAAATGGAACCAAATGGTGCCAAACAGGTAAAAACAAAAAACATGTATGTGTGAGTGGTTTTGTATGTGTGTCTGTTTTATTCAACAAAATTAAAAATAAAAAACTCACTGTATTATAGACTCATTCAATGCTTTGTATATTGGTATGCGTGTTGAGGCACACTAAGAATGTTTTTTAGGCTCACCCCTTCATTTATGTGTATGTATGATCTCCATTGTGTTGGATTTAATGCTTTTTTCTGGACAAATTAAAAATTTTCATATTTCACATAATTTCCGATGGGTGCCCATTTTTGTCCACGAAGGACAAATTAAGGAGTTTTTTAGCTTTTGTAACTAATCGAGTCAATTTTTTTGTTTGTGTGTGTTCAGGTGGCAACTTAGGAAAAGTAGCCAAGTCTTGTACTGCTCAGATTAAGAAAACTATTTTAAATAAATAAATAAATAAATATTTTGCCCACATTTGTCATGAAGGATGCTTGAGGGTTAAGAGTGTTGGAGTGAATGTTATTTTTGCCAATTTCCCTTCTAAAGTGATAAATATTCCAGTTTTCTTGTCATTGTTTTAATAAGTAATGTGACTGAACGTTCAAAATAAACTAGATTGTAATTTATAGTTTTAATTTCTATGTTTGTCTTGGCATAAAATACAGTTGTCGTATACAGAATTGTTTCTGCTAATATGTTTTCTACTAAAAGGATTTTACTTCACATGCATTATATTCCTACATGAATACAAATCCCAGACAGACAGACCTCAAAATAATCCCCAAAGTGTTTTTCCAACACTCAATGAATTTGTTCACTGATCCAATTCAATTCGGTGCTCTGTTCTCTTATACCCTTGTGTCTTCGGCACCTCGTCTTTTCCCAGCATTCAGCCATGTGCCTAACCATGCATGCTGGCGTTCTATAAATTGACCATCTTCTCTCGGCTCGCCTATCTGTTTCTCATTTCTGATCTTTCATAGCACGACTTTGTGTTTTTTTTTCCCCGTGAAGACATTTGAGAAGAAAACACTGACCCATTTCGAAGGGATCACCCTGCTCTTCTTAGAGCCATTCAGTCTGACTGCACAAAGTCATGCCAATTCAGACTCGGCAGGTCAAAGTCCATGACCTCTAACCTCCTTGTGCTCGGGCCTTGCCTCGGTGGCTTTCCACTGAATGGCCCTTATTGTCTGCCAGTTACGGACAGAGGCTCATAAATCTTGCGTATGTGCGGTGTACAGGAGGCATTGTGCCGTAGAAAAGGAGACATCAGCAGAGAATAAATCAGCCTTTTTCCTCCCTTATCCCTCCTTTACTATCTTTACAAGCTGGGAAACAGAGCTTAGGTGATCATTGTCCCAATCAGATCGACCCTCAGCTCTGTGACAAGCTGTTGTTTAAAAGCCGTGTAGGGATGTATTAGCGGACAGAAAGGGCTGAAAACTACAGAAAATGAGCCGATGAGCCGTCTCTATGCATTCATCCAGGCGAGAAACGACACTGGTATTTTCTAAAAGGGTTTGCAGGACTTAAGCTGCTTTGTGGGATTGCAGCCGCTTTCTTGAGCCTGATTCCTGAGCAGCCACCGGCCATCTTCCATTATAATTCAACATACATGTAAACACTGGATCTGGACCTGCTTTATCCAGACAACTATCTAAACAATTTTTATCAAATTTTTCACCATGGTATTTTAAATAATAAAAATGCCTTTTCAATCCCTCCAACTACAAGAAATGCCCATGGTTCACAATCCAAGCAATTTCCAATGTATAAATCCGGTTTAAGGCAAGGCAAGTTTATTTATATAGCACATTTCATACACAATGGTAATTCAAAGTGCTGTACATAAAAAGAAATTAAAATAATCATAAAAATAATCACAATAATAAAAACAATTTAAAATGATTTAAAAATTGATTTAAAACGAATTAAAACAGTTAAGAATGAAAATGATTATACATAAAATGCATTGCAATCAGTTCGGACGTAGCACAGTGCTCATTCAGTAAATGTACAACTAAACAGATGAGTTTTGAGTCTCGATTTAAATGTGGCTAATGTTTTAGCACATCTGAAAGCTTATTCCAACTGTGGGCAGCATAATAACTAAAAGCAGATTCGCCTTGTTTTGTTTAGTTTTAAAAAGCATCAGATTACAGAAGAAAAATGGCTTGCATGTAACAAAAGTAACACGGAAGATTCTAATTGCCCAACATCAATATTCAAAATGATATTCATAAATTAAAATATTTTAGCCATAACTGGCCAATAGTTTCCACCAGGTGGCACCATCATTAGATTCAATGTGTCCATGACCTTTAATCATCCCAACAATAATTATTTTTCTTATTTAGTACCCTCACTGAAGACAACTTTGCAAATGAGGTACTGAAGTCATTCAACTAATAAGGCTTAATTTGTTGATAGAAAATGCTACACTGTAACAAAAGTCCGTAAAAATATGGTGCATTGTATTGTGCAAACAGAAAGGAATTTTCTATTTCACAGGTTTCATTGTGTTGTATTTTAGTGCGAAATGAAACTCTGTAAACTTAACTGAAAAGTTCCTGGTAACTTTCTTCCAAGACATCGTGCATTTTTCTACAGATTTTGTTTCCTTACAGTATAGTTTTCATGAAAAGACTTCAATACTTGAGGTGATTTGACTTCACTGACAGCCTGTGAGTTTTCCATCAAGTTTCTTCCATCATAATTAGGCCCAAATTCAAACATCTGACATTCACAAAGTTTATTCTCTGCGCCCTGTTTGACATACTGTAAATTTAAATCTATTCCAGAGACACATTTCCCCCAAATTAGTGCCAAAAATGTGAACAAAAAGAAGATTCTGTTTGGACCCGACCATGACTTGACTCATGACTCACAGGCAAAGACTATAGACTGGATTCTGACTGGCAAATCAGTGACTTAGCAGTAGACCTGTGACGGACATCTGTTAGTACTAGAGTAGATGTTTTCAATATTTCTATTTCCCAGAGGAGGACAGCTACATCTCTTTATTGAGACCAACTCTCGGATTCTATCCTCCTCGACACATTAGCAGATCTAGTTTCCTCAGGGACAAACACCATCTAATCAACACACACACACACACACACACACACACACACACCCCACCTACTGCAGATCTCAGTTTACAAAGAAAGAGAGAGGCCTTCAGCAATTATTCTCTCTCATATTTTCACTAGAACGTTCTTGTCTATGCTTTGCTTGTAGATACAGTAACTGTATCATCCACAAAGTCATAGATATTTCCAGTGGTTTATTAACTGAGTAAAACGTAGCCTGATACTCACACATAAGGTTGAACTAAAAACCAAATCTCTCTTTCCACTGGCCCATAACTGTTTGAAACAAGATGATCAATATGCCCAAGCAAACTAGAAGCCAAAATTAGACAATCTTTTTAAGCCAAGAACTGCCCCCAAGTGACAAATCACAGTTTGCTTTGGTGATACATGTCATTTAGAGGCGGATTTATCAGGAAACAGTTGTTCATTTAGTCAATGGAATTACACATGAAAATGACAAACTAATGTGCAGTGTTGCCAAGTCCGCGGGATACTTTAATACTGTTGCCGCAGGTTGTTTTTTATGTCCGCGGGTTGAAGCGACCCCAATAACATCATATTTAGCCCCTGAAATACGAATTTTTATTTTATACCCCGAGACACCTCTTTTTTTTTTTTTTTTTTTCGAGGTCCCCCCTCGTAA
This sequence comes from Cirrhinus mrigala, assembly GCA_036247105.1. Lineage (NCBI taxonomy): Eukaryota > Metazoa > Chordata > Actinopteri > Cypriniformes > Cyprinidae > Cirrhinus > Cirrhinus mrigala. The sequence continues at coordinate 44,739,218 of CM070013.1, forward strand.
TGCGATTGGGCTATTTTTGGGCTAGTTTTGAATAGCAATTGGGCAATTGGGCAGGCAACCCTGATCACGGCAATAATCAATCTATTTTAATTAAAACATACTGTTAACAAACATGATGATAAAAAATACCCAACAAGATAATAAAGCACTAACAATGTGAGAAAAAGAGAAAGAGTATGTTTGTTTCAAATACTCCAAAAACTGGTATCTTTACAAAAGGACACAAATGCAAATGTGAACTTGAACTAAGTTACATAAAAATCAGAATGTGCTAACTGCATCATAAATACGCTTTTTCCATAACAATGTTTCAATATTTTGTTTCATTTTGCACTTGATATGACACACCATTTTAGAAATTTACAGTAAATGATACTAAAAGTAATAAAAACGGAACATGATATTGATTTAATGTGCAGGATACTTTCATTCATTATATTAAATATAATGCTGTGGATGAATCTTGCGGTTGGAGGCAATAAGGAGGTCCGAAACAAACAGAGACCCGTTCGAGGTGACATTTATCATTTATTGTACAAAAGTGAAGAAAAAAAAAAAAAAAAAAAAACAGTGCAGGAAGAAAAAAAACTTGCGCTACAAACAAAATTAAATCAAAGAAATGAATAAAACTAGAGCAGACTGACTGGATATGTTTGTGCCAACAGTCTATTATTGCGCCGAACAGACACACTCATGCTACACCACCACACCTGTCCACTGATTACGGTGGCCAACTTAACATCCTGGCCCCACCTACGGAACATACCATACTGTTGGTAAGTCTAACATAGCATTCCCAATATTTAGTCAAACCTTTTTTTTTTTTTTTTTTTTACACAGGACATACATCACCTCAGTACAAATACAGTTCTCCTCTAAACAAGGATTAAGAAAACACAAAGAAACAACCAAATATACTTTTGTTCACAGATGTACCCTGAATTCACTTAGTGATGTCAACAGAAACATACCAGTGCTTGTTCAAGTGACAGAAATGATATGTATAAATGCACCAAGGTTTGAACAACACAGGTTTTAACAATGACGCTTCTGACTGGTAGGTATATCTGAAGTCCACTTCCAAAACAAAGATTCACATATAATGTACTCACCCCCTTGTCATCCAAGACGTTCATGTCTTTCTTTCTTCAGTCATGAAGAAATTATGCTTTTTGTGGAAAACCTTTCAGCATTTTTCTCCATATAATGGACTGATATGGTGCCCCGATTTTGAACTTCCAAAATGCAGTTTAAATGCGGCTTCAAACGATCCCAAATGCAGTTGTAAACAATCCCAGCCGAGGTAGAAGGGTCTTATCTAGTGAAATGATTGGTTATTTTCATTAAAAAAAATAAATAAATAAAAAAAATACAATTTAAATACTTTTTAATCTCAAACACTTGTCTTGCCGTGCTCTGCCTGAACTCTTTGTATTCTGCCTCAAGACAGTTAGGGTTTGTCAAAAAACTCCAACTCCAAACTTCAAAAATCATCTCAAAATCATCCTACATCACTCCAGAAGTACCGTCCCAGTCTTTGCAAAGTGAACATGCAAAGAAGATCAAACACCCTTAACAAAAAAGGTAAAAAAAAAAAAAAAAAAAGCGATATAGGACAATTTTGAAGTTGAGGGGGAAACCTATTAGAGTTTTTCAACACACCCTAACTGTTATGAACCCGAAAAAAAAAACAGTCCAGGCAGAGTAAGACAAGACGAGCATGTGACATTAAAAAGTATATAAAATGTATTATTTTTATGAAAATAACTGATTGTTTCGCTAGATTAGACCTTTCTTTTTTGGCTGGGATCGTTCACAACCGTATTTGGGATCGTTTAAAGCCGCATTTTAATTGCATTTTAGAAGTTCAAACTCAGGGCACCACATCAGTCCACTATATGGAGAAAAATGCTGAAATGTTATCCTCAAAAAACAATTTCTTCATGTCTGAAGAAAGAAAGACATGAACATCTTGGATGACAACGGGGTGAGTACATTATATGTGAATCTTTGTTTTGGAAGTGGACTTTTCCTAAAAACTGTGTTACTGTGTCCTGTGATTACTAATAAACTCATGAATGACTCCCTTGTGAAATGTTAACAGTTAAAACAACACAACATGCACAGACTTTTACACCAGACAATATAATACACAATGCATAAACACAATTGCACGTGTAAGATGAGGGAATGCGCCCGATAGTCTAGCCCTAATGACTAAAACAAACAAAAAAATGGTATAAAAAAAGAAGTACACTACTATAACTGCAATAAAATCTTGAAAAAAATGGTTCATCTGAAAATGTTTGTAAGAACAACACAAACTGTAGAGGAAACTTTGTCTAGACTGTGACTAGACATAAGGAAAATTCATTAGAATATAGATACCTAATTTACATGCTACTAAATGCCACAAGAACATTTCAAACTTCCACAGCAAACTTTAGAAATTGCAATGATTAGTTTGCACTCCTGCTATTTGAGACTGACACTATAAATGCCACTGGTCTAATATCTCTTCTTCATTACCTAGATGTTTCATACTGTATATAAGCTTATACCATATTCTCTGTCTGAGCTGGATTTGACCTTTTTTCCCCCTCAGTAAGGTCAATAAGTTTATGTAGGCAATATGGAAAATTAATTCTCTGATCAGAAATATAGCCTTTGTTTTTCTTTCTACCCTGCTATCCTATAAGCTCTGTATGTGAACTGAGTGACCTATTTCTATACTGCGCACACAACCCGAAGTGAAACATCAACAAATCATGTCCATTCCCAGAGCAGATACAGGATAAACCCTTTCGACTAGAGCCATTAACACTGCTCCATCTTTCAGAGGAATCCCCTCTGGGATTTTAATGAATGGAAAGTCTGACACTGAGAGATGGAGATGGCGAGGAGATGAAAGGAAGAGGCTTAGAAGTGCAGGGAGGACGTGCTTACTCAGCAACTGACTCCAATGATCTCACTTCCTCTCCCACCATTGGTCAACAAGACTGGCTGAAGAAGAACAAAAAAAAAAAGAATAATTAATACATACATCAATGAGATTCACAGGCTCTTGTTAAATATTGTTTTATTGGTCAGGAAAAAAAGTCTCAGGATTTTCTGTGAGGATAGAGAGGATTGTTTAAAACCTATTTATCAATTTTTTGATTCTGACTGATTGACAAAATCATGGTGCTGTGTTTACAGTTAATAATATTGTAAATCTACCAAGTTTTATATATTTTCAATTTAAATAAATGGATGTACATTTATAACACCATATTACCTTGCCATTAAATTACAGAAAAGTAATGCCACATTTGAGGGAGTGACATCATCTTCTGACCAATATATATTTTTCTTCTCTCTTGTACAGTCATAATCATTCTTTTGCTATTGGACCACATGGGAACACAAAAATGCTATTTGTTGTAGTTTCCATACACAGATAGAAAATCAACCCAAATATAATGGCCTCCGCTTCCGAGAACCCCAGAAATGTGAAAAGGGTTCATTAAATGCTGCATTCATGTAATAGATGCTTAATCAGATATTAAAAAAAAACTATCCCTTTCTTTATTCCTTATCTCATTATTCCTTACTATTGTTCTGTCCACCTTTGCTTGCTTACATTAGCAGAAATGAAAAGTAATTTCAGAGATGGATAAAGCCATTGCATTTGATGAAAGATTTTTATTAAATGGCAAGCACTAATGTATCAGTGCGCAATAAGACTAGGTATATACATTAAGAAAGCAAACATTGTTAATTGATTCTGTGCTGCCATAAAAACAAAATTTTCTTGGGGAATAACAATATGCCTTTTGTTATTAGCGTGCATCACGTATGTGTGTGTACTTCTCGACACGGTGAACTCACGTCTAGCGTCCAGTAGTTTACACAGCTGATTCCTGGCAAAGGTCTGGATTAGGTTGCAGTCTGGCGTGGAGCGCTACGATGCTGACAGAGATCTTCCTCCTTTCACCAACCCCTCATTCAAAAGCAGCCCAGCGAGGGCACAGAGTTCACTGGAGTTAAACTACACTGTACTGCACTGGTGAATCATGCCTGACTTTAGGTATTAGGCCAAGGCTAAATAGCACTGCTTTGAAATCAGTCAAGCAAAGCATCCAAAGAACACCACATGGATGTAATTATCTCATTTGATCCTCATTTATCTCTTCCTCGTTTCCTTCTCATCCTATTCCCTGGCTAGTAATAAAGTCGTACTTTGCATAGCGATGTCTTTTTCGTCTGCTGGAAATTGTTATCTCAAGTTAGACAGGATTTCGTTCAAGTGGCTATTTATTTTTAACATCAAGACAGCGAGAACGAAACCACACGGCCAATTTGTAATTGATTTCTAAAGGTCTTCCTTCTTTTACCGTGATGAAGTTGAGTGTCTTTAAATTTGAGGGTGAAATCACACCTGTGGTATTATGAATCCTTCACCCACATTAAAACGGTAATTGTGCATAACATTCCTTTCAATTTGGAGCCTTTTTTGTTTTTATAAATAATTATACACAGTATAGGAATGTGTGCTGGTTTGAGCTGAGTGACTCAAATATGCCTCATTAAAAATCACCCTTTTTTTTTTTTTTTTTTTGCAAAGCTACAAAATTGTCTACAAATGCATGTATTTGCATCTTCATAAAATAACTAATTTCATATGATTCATTATGCATTCCTTTATTTGTGTTTATCTACTGTATAAATGTTCTTCACATAGACACTCACAAGCACTATCACTTGGATGATGCATATTTATGACATCTCTAAATACCGATATTGAAAGCGATTAATCAAAATAAGCATTGCTGAGTAAGATCCAATGTACTGTTCTGTCAAGTTTGCATTAAAATAGATGAGATGTCACAGCTATGCATCACACATTTGAACACTGGGGTGAGTTCAACAATGCAATATGATATTGGTGCAAATGTGTCCTGTCAGCTGGCACTGTGACAAGGTCACATGGTGGCTAGACATCCCATTAACCAGGTATTAAACTCTGCTTTAGATAAGGCTCCAGCTGAACTTCTAAAAAAATGTAGCGCTAAAGCTATTGGCTTGCACTCGGCCTGCACTCGGCCAGACTGCTTGGATATTACTTTGACATCTCAAAGAAATGAGGGAGGTCACGAGAGGTCACAAGCCTTGTCTGGCTTATTTCCTGATGGGGTTCTGGCACAGAAAAACATGTTCGACATCCCAAATAAACATTCGAGGTGGCCCAAGAGACTTCTTTTTGAACATTTCCAGCTCCGTGCCTCTCTGTTCCTTCAGTAGATGCTTTCGCTTGCTCTATCTCTCCCTTACACAGAATTAGGTCAGAAAACCATTATAAACGATAAAAATGATAAAGCAGTTGAAAAAGCTGGCCACAAAGCAAAGGGACCGCAATCTTTCTGGAAGTAAATTTGCTGTATCAAGTCCTCCATCTAAAACAAAGCACTGGTGTGATATATTGGTTAAAACTCAAGGCTGGAAACTGAAAGGTCACTGGTTTAATTCCCACACGTAGGGACTTTTCCCTTGCCCATTGTATATTAAAGGGATAGTTCACTCAAAAATAAAAAAAATCTGTCATTGATTTCTCACCCTCACCCGCAAGACCTTCATTCATCTTCGGATCCACTGATGTCATACGGACTATTTTATGGATGTCCTTACTACCTTTCTGGGCCTTGAACGTGGTAGTACTGTTGATGTCTATGCATGGTCAGAAAGCTCTTGGATTTCATCAGAAATATCTTAAATTTGTGTTCTGAATTAATGTCAGAATTTTCATTTTTGGGTGAACTATCCCTTTAAATATTTTGACAAACATATCATGATTTCAGCTACCAAAATGCAAACAGTACTTGAAATTTGACCATTTTTCATAGATTTCCCCGCCAAAACCGGTACAGGGAAAAAAAAAATAAAATAAAATCTACAGATTCTGTCTGAGTTGGATATAAGATTCTGTTAAATAATTTCTTTCTTATAAGACCACAGATCTGTTTTGAGAAAAACTTACAGACAATTAACAATTATTTTAAAATTCTACACAATTTTATCTAAATAATTTTAAAACACTAGAGGCATAGATCGTTTAAAATGCTACAAATGAACTTATGCGTCACAACATTATAAACATGAAATATAATATTAAATTATATTGTCATATAATTATGACAACTCACATTTAACAGTGTTAACTAATTTTTAATTTTTTTTTAATTAAAGTCAGTATTAGATGACAACAAAGGTAATGTAAATGCAATAACAGAGGAAATGCGTGTGAAGTAAATACAGTATTTAAAGGGATAGTTTACCCAAAAATGAAAATTCTGTCATTAAGTACTCAACCTCATGTCGTTACTAATCTCGTAACACCTTTATCATTTTTGAAACACAAATTATTTCTGATGAAATTCGAGATCTTTCTGGCCCAGCATAGACAGCAATGTAACTGAAATGTTCCCAAGCCCAGAAACATAGTAAGAACATCGTTAAAATAGTCCATGTGACACCAGTGGTTCAACCGTAATTTTACGATGCTATGAGAATACTTTTTGTGCGCAAAGAAAACAAAAATAACTTAATTATATCATTATAACTTCATTCAACAATTCTTCTCTTTCAGGTCACGTCTTCCACCATAATTGAAAGTACCATCTTGTATGTGTGTGCATTCTTCTGCTTGTAAACAAGGCGCAACGCATCCGATAGTCAATATATTGTACATCACCACTTAGAACCTCAACTACTTAACTAGAATTTAGGACAAAAAAAAAAAAAAAGTGATTTTTCTTTTTTTTTCTTGGTAATCTGATGCATTTCAAAGTGAAAAGGTGATAAACATGAAAAAAGAAACTGATTAGACTGTTAAAAGTGAAGGAGAAAGTATGCTTCAGGGTTGTCATTACATCTCACATGTGATATACATTTCATGACCAGCCAGATCCATGTGGACTGTCCATGTCACCTGCACTAATTTGTTGGTCTACTGGGTGGCAAAACTCACAGGACTGTTGTTTTCAAAAAGATTGCAAAGCAGCAAATGGAAACTGCCAATAAAAACAATAGAATCATGTGCGTAACACAATAGAAGATATCTTGAAAAATGCATCTCATCTCTTCAATAACTCCTCTGATGGCACTAAAACTGAACATGATGTTCAAAATTTCTCAGTGAATCAGCAGGTCTTTCAAATGTGGCACAATTCAAAGTGTTTCAGATAGCATTGGGCCATTCAATGATTGAGGACATTGAGTAAAAAGAGCAATAGTTCACAACTGGTACAATACAAAAAATATTACAAGGGCATTTCTGTGCATACAAGTGTCTCCATTTCACTTGCTGTGCACAGACCACATTTACAAAGCTATAGTAGTATCCTTCAAATACTAGTATCCCAGTAAGCTGTATTCAATGTTTTGTCAGTTATAAGTGCAAACCAGTGCTTGGGTGGGACTGGGATACTGTGCCCTTGAGTCAACCACTTTAACATAATTGCACTGAGGAAACATCCAGCTGTAATAACATTTCACATGCCACGACATTTGGTAAAAAAACTGAAGTAAACATAATATTTGCAACCATGCATCCGGTCAAAGCGCAGCACGTAAAGCATAAGCATCTAAGTTTTTTTGAATCCTGTGTTGTGCCAACTTTCCTGTAAGTTAATGCATAAGCAATTAATGCTGGTACAGCCTTTTCCTTGCCCTTAATATGTATATCCACACAAAGGCATCCTGGATAATGCTTGGCTTCTAATTCCAAACAGAGTGGACGTGTTTTGGCATTTCATGTCTTTCTCTGCATAAAGAAAACACACCCGATGATCGCTGTGCAAATGGGGAAGATATCAGTAAGGGAGAAAGGCCTTCACATGCACTGCTTCTGCATGCAGATTTATATGTGGCAATCACAAGAGCTAAAGCAAAACACTGATTAAAAAAACATGAAGGATATTATCACACCTACATATTAATTTGACTACACATTCAGTACTGAATATCTGTTGATATTTCACGTTAAAGAGCTTATGGTTCACTAGTGACAGACTAATATAGTGACCAGGGATCTCATTTATAAAACTATACATAGTTTCCATCCTAAAAGTGTACGAATGCACAAAAGCTAGATTTTGCATACGCACAAAAGTTTTCAGATTTAAAAAACCATGCGCACACCAGAACCTGTGCAAAAATCCCTTTATAAATCCCGGTCAGGGGAAGATCGTGCATACGTGCATCTCCACCCTGTCTCCTCCCCTAAATCACCACATATGGAGCTTACAACGCATAGTTTTACTATGCATAACCTCATCTGCATATCATTTCCAAGCACATTCCCATTCACGTGACGCCACGTTTAACACCGTCAAAGGTACAAGACATAAGGAAATATGAGACACAGAATATTATTCCATTTGTGCCATACACATTAATTTTTATTGCTAAAAATAAAACTAAACGGTTTAAAATAGTTCTCAGATATATTTTAGAATAGAGTTGGTCTTTCTTTTACAGCGGCCAGATGGTATTTCGATTGTTTTAAACAGTTCAAGTCAAATTAGATTTATGCAGTTATGCTAATAAGGTGAACATCTATTTTTAGTGGAAAAAGGCTTATATTTATTGCAGTGTAAATTTGTCTGACTGGGTGCATTACCTGAAAGAATTTTAAAAAGGAAATGTGCAAATCTTACCGTTTTCTTCGAGTTGTATCCTTCAAATACAGTGGTATATTTCATAATGTTGTTCATAATGCCTTCACCTCCGTGCAGCTGCGGATGTACAGTAAGCTGTTATCATTGGAACTATTAAAACCAAAGACCGTTCGACCACCAAATCCAGCAGTGTCCGCCATAATATCGAAGTAAGTGTGCATCGCATTGTTCTTACTAAAAATATTTTCTCAAGAGATCTACAGTTTAGTTTAAATATGAATTATTGTGCACCTATAGCACTACACGCTGTTATTAAAACATAGCATGCCACAGAAAAAGTGATTGAATGCATCCACTATGTCTAAATTAATATATTTTTTTGTTTATCTTCTGCATAATGCATTTTTGTAATTTCAGTGCTTATCTCTATTAATGAGAGTGGAATATTTAATGTAAATTAATACTGAAATGAAAACAGTTTAAAATAGTTTACTTCTCACTCCAAAAGAGTTTGTACGCATAGTCTAGAATGTACGTATGGTGCGTATAACGGCAAGGTTTTTTTTTATAAATTGCTATAAATTTTTTTATAAAAAATTGCTTATGCATTTTGTGCATACACAATGTTTATAAATGAGACCCCTGGGCTGTTTTTCCCAAAACCATCATAAACCTAAGTTGATTGTAGCTCCATTGGTGACAATGGTTCTACGATCAACTTAGGCTTATGATGCTGTTACGAAAAACAGTCCAGGACGATTAGCAGACGATTTTCCCTTGGCAATGCATAGAGCGTTTTCAAATACCTGGAGTGAATAGGCAGTAAATACTAAGTATTTATTTAATTTGAGTGATTTTGTAAATGACTCATTTGCAATAATTAACTGGCATTTTATCTAAGGCCATTACATTAATGCATTCCATTAATTAAATGTTTATCACTGTTAATGTATTTATCGAATTTGACATTATAAATGATTCATTGTGTTTTGTGTGATTTCCAAGAACTGATCAAAACCATCTGAGCTGATATAAACAATTTAGACATTCCCTCTCTCACTCTCAGACAGAACGTTTAATGGACATAAAGGCATTTAAATGTAAAATATTAATGCATGTTTTATGCATGTACAAATATAAAACAACAACAAACTGTATTATGTGTATGAACATTTGTATGCATTAAACAGTATGTATATAAATATATACACATTATATTGGTTATCATCCACTGTCTATATTGGTCAACCAATACTTGCGAAGCCTTAACTAAGAGAATTGTCAAATGTATTATTTTTGTTCCACGAAAATATCTGACAAACTCTGACAAATTAAAACATTGTTTGGATAAAAAAAAACAAAAAAACAACAACAACAAAAAACATGTTTGATATCCTCTAACTGGATGGACTTCCAAAAAAAAAAAAATCTGTGCCCATCATATTACTTTGTGATGTTCTGTCAAATCTGTCAACCTCTACTGCCCAAAATCTACAGACTGATCTCACTACTGATCATATGGTTTGCTAATTACTCTTATAAAACCTACATAAAATTCAAAACCTATACCCAATTTAGAGGCTGTCCAAAGGGAATCCACAGAATTTTTCCCCCAAATCAAAGCTATAGTCAAAGCAGACGCTCTCATATGATGTCTTCACTGTTTCCTGCTCTCTCTGCTCTTGTTCCTGTAGGCTTATTTCAGTCTGCTCTTCAAATGATAGGCACAAAGTATCCTTAGCATGCACCCGGTGACAACACACGCCGATATAAGACGCGCAGCAGCAATGTGATTGGTACCGGGCTTGTTAGAAGCACAGCCAAAGCCCTGAGGGGCTGAAAGCTAGAGAATAGAGATGGAGGCCATAACACCGGTGTGTCGGCTTCAGGAACCAAAAAAAGCACATATTTCCTCTTACATGTCCTCCTTCCCTCCACCTTTTTTTCCCAGCACTATCACATTTTATTCAGATCCACTTTACTATGGCGTTGTCTTCATCTCTTCCCTGCTGTCTTCTGAGAAAGCAGGCAATAAATCAGGTTACATAACCATATGGATGTAGTTTTTTTTTTTTTTATGCGAATGACCCCTGGACCCATATAAGGGTTCTCATGGCTCATATCAAAATGAATTCTTCTTTTACAGACCACAGAAGATTTTTAATAGGCTTCTTTTTTTCATTTACTAGTGTGCGTTTTGATGATTTTAAGCTTTTAATCCAAAATAGCTTTCGGTGAATTGATGCCATGCAATTCTAGCTTAATTTACTGAGGCTGTAAATAACATTCTGTTTCATTTGACATCACCTTGAAAGATAAGGACACTTCCTCAAGTATAACCTACATTAAAATCATATTATAATACTATTTCCATAACAAACAGGCTAATTTTTAAAATGCATAAAAAAAGGAGAAGTCCACTTCCAGAGCAAGAATTTACAAATAACTCACCCCCGTGTCATCCAAGATGTCTTTCTGTCTTTCTTTCTTCAGTCGTAAAGAAATAACGTTTTTTGAGGAAAACATTTCAGGATTTTTCTTTATATAATGGATTTCATTGGTGCTCAGATTTTGAACTTCCAAAATGCAGTTTAAACGCAGCTTCAAAGGGCTTTAAACGATGCCAGCCGAGGAAGAAGGGTCTTATCTAGCAAAACGATCTGTCACTCCTTTTTATTTATTTTTATTTTTATTTGAAAAATAAAAATTTGTATACTTTTTAAGCACAAAAGCTTGTGTAGCACAGGCTGTGAGATGCACGTCCACGGCACTACGAATCACGTCTAAGATTCGACGATGAAGTCTGCACTTTGGCTCAAAAAGGTAGAGTATTGCGAAAAACTCCATCTTATTTTCTCCTACAACTTCAGAATCGTCCAACATCGTTGTACCTTTTTGTTTGTAAACAGCGTTACACTTCCTTGCACTTCCTTAGTCTTTGCGTGTTCGCTTTTGTAAACACTGGGTCTGTAGTTCCGCCTACGTTCTGAGTGACCTTTCGACGTGATTCAATAGTTTGTAGCATTGAGGATGCGCATCCCAGAGCTAGTGCTAGACGAGCTTCTGTACTTAAAGTATACAATTTTTTACTTTCCAAATAAAAAAATGACCGACCGTTTCGCTAGATAAGACCCTTTTTCCTCTGCTGGGATCGTTTAGAGCCCTTTAAAGCTGCATTTAAGCTACATTTTGGAAGTTCAAAATTGGGGCACCAATGAAGTCCATTATATGGAAAAAAAATCCTGAAATGCTTTCCTCAAAAACCATAAATTCTTTACGACCGAAGACAGAAAGACATAAACATCTTGGATAACAAGGGGGTAAGTAAATTATTTGTAAATAGTTGTTCTGGAAGTGGAGTTCTCCTTTAAAGGAATAACTAGGGTTCAGTAAAAGTGAAGCTCAATCGATGGTGTGGCATTAAACTTATTACCACAATAATTAATTTCACTTTTCCATTCTTTTCCTTAAAAAAAAAAAAAATCAGGGTTACAGTGGCCCCATTCACTTCCGTTGTAAGTCTTCTTTTTCTTCTTTCTTTTTAAAGAAATGAAGCTAAAATAATTGATCAACATCATGACACAAATGCTGCCAATTGAGCTTGTACTGAACCCAGAATATCACACCATCCAATCTTCACCTATACTTGTTAAGAAGATTTTGCCACCACACGGCACCCAGCTGCCAAAGGTAAATCTGTCTGTAGCTCGATCCATCTGGTGCTGTGCTATAGATGTTATTATGATGTATTGGACAAAGGAAGCTCACATTTACCCACTTACAAATTGCACAGGGTTCATATCAGTCCACATGAGACGGGGGGGACGGGGGGGGGGGGGGTGAAATACATGGCAAATGTTAATCGGCAACTGGTTCTTCACATCTGCAGAGCATGAACCACTGAGTTACAGATAGCTTTCAGATGGCAGCATAGGAGAATATGCATCAGACTGGAAAAAGAAAACCTGCTCTTTAATCCCTACCAAGCAGTATAGCTCAACAATAAGGATGATTCACTGACCCAGGGCCAGAGTGAGAGTTTCAGGCCAGTTAACAGAACAGATACTTACTCTTTCATGTCAGTGCCGCACTGCCATTGAAAATTATACGTTCATTGATCTTGTAGATCCATTTGTATGCCTTGAAAACTCAAATGGTTGGTTTTCTGTGATGTGCTCAACACTGGTGTTGCAAATTCTGCTGATTTGATAATGTTATCCAGCTGGCTATTATTGCAGCAACTGCAAAAATGACTTGTAATCTGGAAAGCATCAGTAAGAAAGTGATGAAAACCGTAAGTAATGTTTTGCAAAATTCCATGTTTTTGGAATGTGTTATTTGTAAACAATTAAACAAAAATATTAAAGAATTATTTTAAAAGAAATTTAATTAAAGGAAACATAAAAAAAAAAAATCAAATAAATAAATATCTTTTTAAAATATGAGTATTTCTAGGAAAAATTAAAGTCCATTGCTAAAAATTCTTTGTGGTGGAGCCAGACAAACTGCTAGAAAGGCAAGCAAAAACAATTCTTTTCATTCTAGTCTATAGCTGTGAATACAGAGTAGTGTCAGAGACAGTATCCCATGTCCCTTACATGCATAAAATTAAATGCTTTTAAAGGAGTACTTCACTTTCAGAACAAAAATTTACAGATAATGTACTCACCCCGTTGTCATCCAAGATGTTCATGTCTTTTTTTCTTCAGTCGATAAGAAATTATGTTTTTGAGGAAAATATTAGTGGACTTCTATGGTGCCCACGAGTTTGAACTTCCAAAATGCAGTTTAAATGTAGTTTCAAAGGGCTCTAAACGATCCCAGCCGAGGAATAAGGCGTAATGATCTTATCTAGCGTAATGATCAGACATTTTCTACAAAAAAAAAATAAAATAAAAAAAAAATAATACAAAATGATATACTTCTTAACCTCAAATGCTCGTCTTGTCTAGATCTGCCATGCGCATGTGTACTTTGTGTAATACGACTTCAAAATCCTACATCCCTGTTTTACCTTTTTTTGTAAAGGGTGTTTGACCTTCTTTGCAGGTTCACTTTGTAAACACTGGGCCGGTAATTCTGCAGCAATGCAGGATGATTTTGAAGTTGGAGGAGAAAATGAGATGGGATTTTTTCGACATACCCTAACTGTATTGACCCAGATTACGCAGAGTACGCATGCACGTGGCAGAACTACAGTATACAAGATACTGTATGCAAGATAAGTATATAAATTCTTTATTTTTTTTAGAAAATGACTGATCATTTCACTAGATAAGACCCTTCTTCCTCAGCTGGGATTGTTTAGAGCACTTTGAAGCTGCATTTAAACTACATTTTGTAAGTTCAAACTCGTGGGCACCATTGAAGCCCATTATATGGAGATAATTCCTGAAATGTTTTCCTCAAAAAGCAATATTTATTTGCAACTGAAGAAAGACATGAACATCTTGGATGACAACGGAGCGAGTACATTATCTATAATTTTTTGTTTTGGAAGTGAACTACTCCTTTAAATCAATTCATTTTTTGTCTTCACTTGTTTTTATATTTCATATTATTCCATTCCAAATATTTCATTAAAGGAGACCTATTATGCCCTCAATATGTAATATAAATCTCATGTGTCCCCAGAATGTGTCTGTGAAGTTTCAGCTCAAAATACCCCACAGATCATTTATTATCATTTTGAAAAAGCATATTTCAAGTGGAAGCACATGTCTCTTTAAATGCAAATGAGCTGCAGCTCCCTGCCCCCTTTTCCAGAATAGGGCTGTGCCTTTACTGCTCGTACATCAGATACATCTGTTTATTTTGATTATCATGTCTATCATGCTGAAATCATGCGTTTTAAACCATATTAGTTTAAACTTCTGATATAGGGTTTTCTGAGCACACATACTCACATCCAAAGTATGTGCACAGAAAGCAGCTGTCACGTGGCATGTGAGTACTAAACTAAGTTATCTTTCATGTCTTATTGCGCTTAAACTATCAAATACAAGTTTACATTAAAAACACACAAGTTACAAAAACAGTTAGTTATGTCTGTGAAGGTAAACAGCTGGGCGAAAAAAAATGCATGTTAATATTAGATCTGTGTGGCAGCAGCGTGACATACGGTAAATAAATCAATAAATCCACTGCTCTTGTCACCTCTGAGGCTGGGACTCTAAATAGCATTCTGTTCTCGTCTGTGCAGCCAAAGACAGAACAGTTAGCATGCTTTGTTTGAACATTTGCCATGGCGTTAGAAAATGACGGCACTGTGGGTGGAAACATTTAGATTAAGGGGTGGTAATATTATAAGAAGATCTCGTGTCTCGTTTTTTCACATACTTTCAGAGATGGGTTACCAAAACAAAGTTACTGGGTTGTCCTTTTTCATGTTTTCTGGGTTGGTAGATGCACTGGGGACCCAATTATAGCACTTCAACACAGAAAAGGTCAGATTTTTATGATGTCACCTATTATTAAGTCGTAACTGAATGAATAATTACAAAAGAGCTAAAGAGCTAGTAGCTTTAGCTCAGCAGACCACACTGCAGAACACGTCAACTTCCCCAAAAGTATTTCAGGTCAACTATCCACATGTGTATCAGGGCTGTTGTACCAAGCATAAGCACTAACAATGGACTATGTGCAAAAATAGACAATGCAAACACAATAGACAATGCTCTGGGTGCAGTAAAGCTGTCAGGTCTAATGGATGTAGCAATCTAACGGATGCTGCAGACAAATCCAAACAAAAACCAGCATTACAGCACAGAAAATAAACAGAGTTAAGCACTTTGTGGTTTTGAATCGCTAGATCTTTACAGAAAAGACACTGATCGTAAGAAAAGTTGTTCTTTACCTCTTTCACAGCAGTGAGGAACAATTGAGCCAATGAGTCTTAAGCAATTAGTCAAATGAAGAACATGCAAATGAACTGTAACCTATAGTGATTAACATTTTTGTCCTGAGCAGCTTTTCAAGACTTTGAGCATCACTCCCAACACCTCATTTGAATTGCAGTTCACACTCTTACAATGCTGCTAAAAATCACTAATACAGTTGCCAATTCACCATCTTTTATTCTACAGAAAATGCCATTATTTCTAAGACAAAATCATTTCCTAGTGATTGTTTTGCTGGCTTAGGGTAAGACATTAAAGTCATCCAGCAGATACTACTTTTTATTTCAGTGGATTTGTGGCCTTGAGGTAATCCAAAAATATACCTGCTACAAATTAAAGTTACTTTCATAATACAACATTCATAAGCCTCTGATTACATTTTCTGAGCAATTAGTAATTTGTTCAGGAATATATTTTTAAAGTGACCCTCGCTTTTTTGAAACGCAGACTGAGGCACAATGATTATGTCTATAATTGGCGTTATTATTAGCTGGTATCACAACATTATAAACAACAGTATGTGTTTGTGTGATGGACTGTCATTTTGCCACTGCGTTGCATGCAAACTCTCACCTCGCAATCAATGCTAATCACTTCAGCCTGGAGAAAAGTCTGTTTTTAATCAAAAGTACACGCAAAAGAAAGACAAGAGAGGAAGCAGAAAAACTTTGACAAGGCTAACTTTAACTAAAACTCGTTCGTTTTTGATAAAGCATTAGCCACATTTCATAACCACAGACTTTAAAACACAGAAATTTCCTACATTACAGTTTATATTTGCATTATTACATGTATTATTAAAGGAGAAGTTCACTTCCAGAACAAAAATTTACAGATAATGTACTCACCCCCTTTGTCATCCAAGATGTTCATGTCTTTCTTTCTTCAGTCGTAAAGAAATTATGTTTTTTGAGGAAAACATTTCAGCATTTTTCTCTATATAGTGGACTTCTATGGTGCCCCGAGTTTGAACTTCCAAAATGCAGTTTAAATGCAGCTTCAGACGATCCCATTTGCGGTTGTAAAAAATCCCAGCCAAGGAAGAAGGGTCTTATCTAGCAAAACAATCGGTTCATGACAGTTAGGATATGTCGAAAAACTCCCATCTCTTGTTTTCCCTCAACATCAAAATCGCCCTATATCGCTGTTTTACCTTTTTTATTAAGGGTGTTTGATCTTAGCCGAAACGCGTAGATCTACACTTTTAATTGTTTTAATGATTTAGCCCAGTCTATTAAAGGCTTTTTTTCTACACGAGTGCCTTGGAATATTTCGTCTTTCAGGTGTTTGATCTTCTTTGCACGTGCACTTTGCAAAGACTGGGTCGGTACCTTTGCAGCGATGTAGGATGATTTTAAAATGATTTTTGAAGTTGATTTTTAAACATACCCTAACTGACACATGAACCGGAAAAAAAAACAGAGCCCGGGCAGAGTAAGACAAGATGAGCATTTGAGATTAAAAAGTATATAAATTGTATTATTTTTAGGAAAATAACCGATCGTTTCGCTAGATAAGACCCTTCTTCCTCAGCTGGGATCTTTACAACTGCATTTGGGATCGTCTGAAGCTGCATTTAAACTGCATTTTGGAAGTTCAAACTCACCCCCTTGTCATCCAAGATGTTCATGTCTTTTTTTCTTCAGACGTAAAAAAATTTCAGCATTTTCAGTACATTATCTGTGTACTTTTGTTCTGGAAATGGACTTTTCCTTTAAAGACGCACTGTATGGTTATAGAATTCTATTATTCAATATCCCAATTCATAATCTAACAAGCAGCAACTGTAATGCACAAAAGCCTACAGCATAGCATGCACAGGACTTGCATGGCATTTAATGGCATTTAAAGAACACACAATCAATTTATTCAACACTGCGTGCAGAAAAAGAAAAAAAAAAAAAAAAAACAGGATACAGACACTTTTCTAAATTCAGATCTTGAGATCTTTTTAGATTAAATCAGAACACTTTATGATGTCAATGACCTCATTCACCTCTCAGTACAAAAAAAGGAGCCAGCAGGGAAATTTATTGTTGTAAATATTTCTTAGCGGAGATGCAGCAATGAAAATGCCTCATGAACGTCTACTTGATTAAAAGCACAATGCTGTTGTGTCAACAGCTCTCTACTGAAGCCATATACTCTGCCCAACAATACATGAATTTAAACTACTTGTCTGTATGTCTAATTGACTCATCGCTAAGCTCTGCACCCCTTGGCTACTGTCTCGCTCTGACAAGACAAAACATCCCACAGGAACTTCAGAAAGTTTTTTTTTTTTTTTTTAACAAACACTGTCATTTTCAGTACAATAAAAATGAAAAATTTAATGAAATTAATATTAATATAATATTAAAAATTTATATTATTCCGGAAGCATGACACTGTGTTTTTAGATAATTCCATTTTCAAACCATCCAAACACAGGATCTACACAGACTTACATTAAAAAAAAATCTAACTATCTATCTATCTATATCTATATATCTATATCTATATCTATATCTATATCTATATATATATATATAT